>KZ652293.1:84980-99874 GCA_001010745.2 Gerris buenoi
AACTATATTATTTAATTATATTGTGACGTTTAAGTAAGCTCTGTTTTTCGAGATTTAAATTTTCTCACGGCCTTGGTAAATGTGATGCACCCACTGTTTCCAACAACACTATAATGCCGTCTATTTTTTTAATTCAAATAAAACACGAAGTTTAACTGCCTGAGGATGAATCCTTTAATGAGGATAAAGGTCCGTCGTGAGTGAAAGCAGATGTGTAAAGAGTAGAGTTAAAAAACCTTCGAGACACTTAATGAGTACATTTTTTTTTAAAGTGATTCACGAATCACAATCGAAAATCAGATTGAAGAACAGCGTGAATAGGGTGCAAGGGGTGAATTCACTTTTTAGAGAGCTCAGATTGTTCAAAAATCAATGTTCTTGTTTGCAGCCGAGGGATCTTCCTAATCAATCTTCATCCTCCAGTGACGTTTTTGTCCATCTTAAAGCTTGGATGAAACTCAACAAATTTTCGTTTGGCCTCTAGCTGTATTATAATAGCATAAATATATTTTTTTTAGTATCCACAATGATTTTTGGTCTCCTCTCAAGACTGTAGAGAATTTAAGAATGTAGTGAAATACCAATTGTGCCTTAGGCAAATAAAAACAAAAACCTCTTGTAACTTATTGTTTTGGGTCATTAGAACAATGATTTTTCACCTGCAGAAATGTAAAGTTTTGCCTCTTATACTTATATAAGTTTCTACATTCTGGTAACCTTATGTTTTCTTTCAATTCATGGAAGAATACATAAGCAATAGTAATGTATTAATTCTGTTGAATTCAAGTAACGCAAGCAATATGAACGTCCTGAAGAACAAACAAATTTTGACAAAGTTCCTTATGGTACGTTATAGCGTTTGAGGCCCGTGAGTGAATCCGAAAAAAATAACCCATCCGACTGTCACGAAATCGACCGATGACGATAACTTGAGTAAAAGTTAACCGATTTTGTTTAAATTTAGTGCGCATGTTCATTTTACCAATGCCCAGAACGAGTTCGTTGGACAACGTTATCCGCCAAAGCGTTCGCGCGAAACGCTCGCGTAAACGCGAGCTTAAAATGTAATATTGGCATTTTAGGACGGTAAAAATTCTTACTTCATCTATTCAATGAGATGAAAATTAACACATATTTTTTCTAGTACAATGAACACCGATACCGCTATGAAGTGTTAAAGATCACTATGGTACATTATGCGTCTAGTGCGGAAAGTAGAATTTTGCATGCGAGTGTGGCGTTTGCACCCGAGTGACAGCAAGGGGGTATAAGTTCGTATTTCTCTTATGATAAAGAATACATTAATTCATAATTGTATTATGTGCCAAATTAATTATTTTGGGATTATTATCCTCCTCATTTCCGTTATAATGACATAAATCAATAATATTTTTCACTAAAAAGTCGATAAAATTAGTTACTTTAATAAACAAACCGCAAATTAGTTTTGTTAAATGTAAATAAAATCAGCTATTTTCACAAAATCAGGTATAGCTTCAATTATTTTTTTGAAAACTCTTTTTTATTATCCACAATAGTTTTATAGGTCTCCTCTCAAGACTGTAAAGAATTGAGCGAAGTAGTTAATGCTGTAGTGTAATACCAATTATTGTTCCTCGGGCAAATAAATAGAAAAACCTTTTGTAACTTACGTTTTTATGTGATTTGCCATTGGAACGATACTCTTAAACTCAAAATGTAAAGTTATGTTCTGCCTCTTACCTAAGTTTCTACATTGCACCCTTATGTTTTCTTCCAATTAATGGAAGAATGTATTTACCAATAATTAGTATAATATAATTTCTTTTGCCTCCAAGCTTACCGAAGGTAACGGCAGTTAAGTGAACTTATTAAATCTGTGAACTTGAAATATTAGGCCGTCAAATTTGGGAAGTAGCTTTCATGCCAAAAGAGGGTATTTGCTAGTAATGTGCTTACCAATGATACCAGCTACAGGCGTACCATTTAACATATACCATGTGCAAGCTACTTGCACGTGGAATTAATTGGCATGCTTTAGTTTAAGCTACAAGCATGTGTATTTCCGCCTTTATTCGAAATAAGACGAGAGGAAGCAATGTGCCACATTGATTGGCTGACTATTTTTAATATCTTATGTTTAAGAAACTGAAATATTTTGTTGAAAGTTATTATAATTTCTTTTTTTTTGTAATTTTATGATTTTTCTCTACAAATGTGCAAGCTACTTGCACGTGAAAGTAATTGGCATGCTTTAGTTCAAGTTACAAGCAAGTGTATTTCCGCCTTTATTCGAAATAGGACGAAAGGAAGCAATGTTCCACATTAATTGGCTGACTATCTTTAATATCTTATGTTTAAGAAACTGAAATATTTTGTTGAAAGTTATTATAATTTCTTTTTTTATAATTTTATGATTTTTCTCTCCCTCTAACGTCTGTTACTTAATCTCCGTTTTACTCTAGANAAGCAATGTTCCACATTAATTGGCTGACTATCTTTAATATCTTATGTTTAAGAAACTGAAATATTTTGTTGAAAGTTATTATAATTTCTTTTTTTATAATTTTATGATTTTTCTCTCCCTCTAACGTCTGTTACTTAATCTCCGTTTTACTCTAGATAACTCTATCCATTTACTAAAACGATACCTAAATATTTTCCTCAATTATAGTTTCAAAAAAAAAAACCGAAAAAGATGAATTCAGAGGATTTATGATTTAATTCAAACAAGAAGGATTTTCATTTAGATGCAAATGAAATCGGGCCTGCCATCAGAGTCAGGGGGTCGAGGCACCTCCACTCCACTTGCCCCGGGGATTAAATAATTTTAAATTAGCCCCCCTTCCAACAACGATCGAGAGCTCGACTCACCAAAGTTTGTTCAATTTATCAATTCAATACTGAGGGATGACGGGGGAAAAAAATCAAGTAGAATAATAATCATTTATTAAACAAATGATGGTGGACCTAATATAATTCTTGTTTTAGCATTTTAATTTTTTTCTCATCTTTTAAGTAAGAGTACTTTTTTTTTAAGGAAACAGTTTTTTCAGTTAACATTTCTTATAAAAATAATGGTTTTCTTTTATGAAAAATAACAGGTAATTTCACTGATTTTTTTTTAGAGCGATAAGCGGCTATTGTGAATTCCAAAAACTTTTAATAAGAGGTATATTGATTGACCTCTTAAACGGTTCTATACCATAAAAATAGCGAACAAATTAGCAATAAAAAAAAGATATATATATTTTTAATAAAGGATTTTATTTATTTTTATATTTTTCTTCTGTTAACAATCCTTGCTAACTATTTCATTTTTATTATACACAAGTTTTCAATCATATAATATGAATATCTCGAATTCTCGGGTTCTATAATACCTATATCAGACTTTTTCACCTGTAAGTTTTAATTATTCTCCTCGTCTTGAAGATATTATTATTTAAATATTTAATTTGGGTTGGCTTAACAAAAAAAATCTGATATAAAGTAATATTGTTTTATTTCTTTAAAGGGTTATTAATGAAATGCCAATAAAAAAAAAATAAAAAAAAATCCAATTATAACGTTATATAGATAACTATAATAGTAGTAGTTAAGGTCCTACTTGGTACTAGACTAGGGTAGCACGAACCACTTGTTAGAATCTAGCAATTAGCCATATTTTAGGCCGGTTTTTCAACCCGTTGATAGAATTGCAGCCACATTCTGTAAGTACATTGTTCCGCCGAAGCGAGTATGGTGTGGTCGTTAGTGAGGTATATAAATTATAGCATTATGGTGAGGGATCAAACTCACGACTTTATCCAGCCATTGATTCATTGATGGGCGAGCAGGCGTGGTAATTTGACCCTCATGGCCACCATGGCAGTCTCAGGTATCTAATAAATCTTACGTATTTATTGTAGTATCATGATAACCGATACTGATTCCGTACCTATATAAACTCTCTTAAACCCTTTTAAAAGTCTCTAAACTGCAACCTTTTTCAATTTCCTCCAAGTACATACTAAGAACTAGAATTAATATTTTAGTAAGGCTTGTTGTTTTTTTAAAGAACAAACCAACCTAATACCCAAGGATTGTTTTAAAGTTATATAGATAGCACTAAACCCTTCTGACTGTTTGAGAAAGAGGGCCTGAGATACAGAAGCAAGGGTTTTATAAGGGATAATAGCTTTGTCAATTTCACCTCCCCCTTTTAACTCCCCTTCCCCTTCCTCCCCCCCCCCCTCGAGCTCTCGCTCCACTTGCTTCCAATCTTAAACACGCTAACCTAACACAACTATTCTCATGAAATAACACGATAACTACTTCTACTCCTTCACTCCACCTTATTCCCTACACACTTTAAGTATAATGTGTATTGTGTATGTCTTTCTATAATTTATTTTTTTTCTCTTTTTCTTATACACAAGATTATTAATAGTATTACCTTTGGTATAAAAAAGTAACGTTTCTTTACACAAAAACTAAATAAAGTTACTCTAATCTTATTACTTTTTTATTATTGTTGCAGAATTTCTTTTTCTGTTAAGCTGGGAAACTTTTTTTTAAAGAAAATGGTTGGTAAGAAACTAAAAAGAGGCCCTCCTATACGCCTCTTTTAGTTTGATATCCACCTATTGATATTAATAATATGTTATTTGTGTTAATAACATGATATTAATAATATGTTAAGTTAATGGCCCAATTGGTCATATGGTATTGATCTTAATTTAAAATCCATTGAAGAATCACTATCGCTCTTTTCTAAGCCTCCAACTTTACCCTTCACAATGACCTCAAAGTTCCCTTTGTTCGCAACTTAGCCACTTCCCGAAACAAATCTTTCTATGAATCCATTTCCCATCATAGTAATTCTTTAATCCACAACCTAATTTCACCATTTATCCCTGGTAACCCTCCTCGACGCTTAAAAAGGTAGCAGCCACTTTACTAATTAAATATTAATTTATCATAATATCTCTAATACGGTGAGTACTGTCAATGTACAGTTTCTCTCATCATGTTAACAAAGCGTGTGTAGGTACTAGACTGTTGAATAAATAGTAAGTTCACTGGAATTATAATAATTAAAACAAAATATCTGTACTGAATGAAAATAATTGGTAATAAGAAATAATGTCTAAAAATATTCTTCGGATACCGTCTTTTCTATCTAATGTAGCCCTCATTGATATAACTTACGAAGTGAGCGGTAATAGTTTATTCTTCTTCTTCGTTGTCGAGTAAGCAAAGCAGGTCTACGTTGGTCTTGGTGTCCACTGTCGGTGTCACTTCACACCGAGATTATTCACGTATCGAGATTATGAATAGTTGCTACTGCCCTTCCCTACTCAGGTGAGACTCGACTTCCTCCTTATCACCTGCTTGGGACATGCGCAGCAATTGGCGTACGACACTGTCTAGAGCCTTCGCATTTGCCTTTTGGTACCGTTACAACATGTAACAAGTCAAGTTCAACCTTATGTCATCTGTATTCCTTATAACATGCACTGTCTGTAGTTACAATATTTTATTTATTTATTTAAAAAAAACAAAACGTTAAAACATTATGTTGAAAAGTAGTATAAGTAACAAAGTTAACAAGTATGAAGACAAAAAAATAGTTAGTCTCGTTTACTTTGGGACCAAGGAATATCTCACTCTTTTATGAATACATATTATATAGTTTGAAAAAAAAAAATAGGTCGGTAAAAAATTAAAATAGTGCCAATGATGAAATAAGCTCATACAATTATTATTATTATTATTATTCTTTTTTTTTAGTTATACTATATAAGTTATACCTGATAAATACCTGATTAATACTGTTAAAACTGACAGAAAAATATTAACGGATTTAGTTAAAACACTAATAATTATCTCGAACATAAAAAAAAANAATGTTTGCAATGATTAATGATTTTTATTTGTTAAGATTTATTGTTTAAAAGGACGTGCTTTTCGCCACACTTTTAAATGACCCTAAGTTGGTAAGGCTCTAGAGGAAAACTGTCGCAGTTAACTGCGATTCCACTTGACAAACAATATCCACTTCTCTACCCTACAATGTAAGTGCCATTTCACTTTCTCCTTCATCTAGTATAGAAACCTTTTAGCTCGATGTCTCGTTTAAAGAAAAGATTTTTCTGTAAAAAAAGAACCCATTAGGTATTATTGATATTTTTTTTATCTCTGTAATACTTTAGAGTTCTTATGGGGTATTCGGAAAGCTTATGCGAGAGGATAAGACCGCCCATATACTTGATAGATATATGGCTTTCGTAGAATCCAACTAAGATTGGATACATACCGACAATATTTCGAACTTATTTACTTAGATTATTCTAAAAGTAAGTTTTTTTTACATAGATATGTCAGGTTTGGGATGCAGAAGAAATTTCCGTCAGGCAAAAACGATTTAAAAATGCGACGCTCGGTAAAATGTCAAATTGCGGACGCCACTATAAGAGCTGAAAGCCATTTTTTTTATTTTATTTTTTTCAAAAAATCGAATTTTGCTCTATTTAAGATAGAACCAATGAAGGTACGGGTACGACAAAATGTCATTGGAACAAAGATGTAGATCTTTTAAAATCAGTAACCGCTGGTGCAATCTGCTATATGCTGCCGCAATAAGCCTCTAAAAGAACTTTAAAGTTGCGTCCATAATCTTTAAATATGTGTTGTTGTTTTTTTTTGTCGGTTTGGGCCAATTTCTAACCAAACGCAATAAAAAATGCGTGTTTCTAGGTTGTCTAGAAGTACCCAAACATTTTGATTGCGAGTCTGTATGTTTGGTTACGGTGGGTCAACCTAATATTATGTTTAGGTTATTTTTTATATAGTTTGTTTTGTAAATTTGTTAATAATTTTGGTTCTTCTGAATATTTTTTGATTTTACCAAGCCTAAAAATTGCGCAACGTGTTTGCACTCACCCTTGAAAAAAAAATAATCGACAGACATACATACATACACGAAAAAATTTTAGGCCGAATTCTTTTTTTGGAATGTATAAAATAAAAAAACATCGAAAAAATTTTCAATTCTGACCAATGTACTGACAACATTTTTAATTTTATATATATAGATATAGGTAATGGATATGTTTAGTTGTTAATTTAAATGTTGCAGCACAATTCAACATAATAACTTCGTAACAATTCATTAAAATACGTATAATATCAATATTCTTCTTTTCGAACTTAATTAAATAACAATAAAGCTTTATATGTTCAATGTCGATAGAACAAAAGAACACATTCCTTCAAATACAGAGAGCTGTTAAACAAAATCCTTTTCTAGATACAGCTAAAACAATGCTCACTGGCAGCCACTTGAAATTTTGGATAAGCGTTACAACAGAAAACCCCCGTAAAACAGGATTGGGAAATGGAGTATAATGAAAATGGAGTTTCTGATGCTTTCTATATTATGAAACGTATTCATTTACATTTATGGTTTGGTGGTTGAATATGGGTCGAAAACATACAGGGTATGTGAGAGAGGAATCCAGGAACCCTCTTGATTTGCATTTATGTTACGCTTCTGCTATCTCTTGCTTCCCAATCTCTTTTCATAGACGACCCTCCAAGTACACTACTCTACGTGTGTTTATTTAGCGAAGTTTGGTCTCTTTATTTTCTTTTTTATGATTTGATTGCTTTCTTTTAAAGTTGGAATAGTATTATGGTCGCTATAGATTGATGAAAATTTTCATTTTTTCTTCCTTTACAAGCAATATAACAGCTTGGTTCTCACATAAAATTAGTAATTGAGCTTGTAATTTACTTCTTTAATTACTCTTACTGAGTAGGATTGCTTCACCGTTTAGTTTGGTACTAAATTAATTTCCTTCTAGAATTAGTAAAAATTTTCTTTGTTTGAAACCAGTATATATTTTAGTGATAGATTTATAAAGTTACAAATATACTAGTTATAAGATCAAGAAGATTCTGTGATTACATTTTTTATTTGGTTAATTAGATATTTTCCGATAAGAAAATCTTTGGTCTTTACAGAACTGATGCTTTATCCACTTTAAATACTTAGGCAGAGTACACCACTGGCACGATACGATAAGCGACACATCCCAGATGTATGTTCCAAATATTTGTCTGAGCAACATTCTCGTGCCCTAGGTTTAGTATCTTAGGTTTAGTTCTAATTATAACCTTCATAAGTAAAGATGATGTTATTGTGGTTTATCAATATTTGTATCTTTTAAAAGGCTACTGATATCTTAAATTTTGACAGTTTGGCAGAGATTACCCTAAAATTATATTAAAATTAATAGACATTTCTTGAATTCACGCATAAGACAAGACATTAAAATACATATATTAGATTAATTTTCACAACCAAAGGTTATGTTCTACAAGTTTGATACCTAAAATCTCAAGATATATTGAATCATTTTGCATTGCGATCATGTCTCCTTTTTGAGATGTAGAATGGCACTTGTAGAATGTCAACATTCCATGTTGCCTCGAATGACATGAAGCTGACAGATATAGCGACCTTGAACCAATATGCCCTGCACACACACTATTTCTGTTTTCAAGCGTTGCATAACGCTTTCCTACTGTTGTATCGCAGACCATGCCAATATCATGCAATTTCTCTTCAGTGTGCACTTGATTTACTCTGGAATTTGCGTCACCACTCTGAATAAACCAAACACAGATATTTAGTTTGATTTGGGCTTATATTCAAGAGAAACCGTCTTAAGTCTTTTTGGAGATTTAATTCTCAGTTTAACACATGGAACCGAAAATGATCCCTGATGTCTGAAAAAGATTTCCATCAGAATTTTTTTATATCGGAGACATAAAAAAATATTCGTTCTTCAGAACGATCACATAAGGTAAGCTAGGTAGGAAAAAGAGAGAATCAATTAAATAAACAAGATAATAATAGGTTATAAACGCATAACATTAATATAGTACATGGAAGAATGCGAGGAAGCTATTGTCTTCCAAGGTACAAAAACCGTTGTTAGAGATGTAGGAAGTTTAAAACTCTTATGTAAATAAAAGTAAAACAAGTAAGGCGCACTTCACGTAAGTACGTGAGGCGATAATCGCCGGTTTCTGTACGACTTAGTTAAACTATTAAGTTTAATAGTTGCATATTCTTCTTTTACACTTCAAGACCTTTACATTGATGTATAATATGCCATGGTAACTAAAAACTTTTTTTAATCGCCCGCCATATTGGCCGCCATCTTGAAAATATTACGTGTGTTATTTTAATTATTAAAAATTCATTTTCTACACTTCAAGACCTTTACAGTGATGTATAATATGCAATGGTAACTAAAACTTTTTTTAGCCACCCGCCATATTGGCCGCCACCTTGAAAAAATCAAGTGCACAATTTTTATAGTTGCATATTCATTTTCTACACTTCAATACCTCAAATTGATGTATAATATGCCATGGTTACTAAATTTTTGTTTTTAGTCATCCGCCATATTGGCCGCCATCTTGAAAATATTACATGTGTTATTTTAATAGTTGCATATTCTTTTTCTAAACTTCAAGACCTTTAAATTGATGTATAACATGCCATGGTAGCTAACAACTTTTTTTTGGTCACCCGCCATATTGGCTTAGCAGCAGGGGTGCCCAAAGGGGGGATTCATGGCGAAAGAGTGCCATTAAAAAAAAATTAGGGGGGATTTTTTAAATATGCATATACAGAGTGTCCCCGGATCGACGCATGAATAGGTGAAAAAGACTAAAGTTTTTTTAAATAAAATTTCATCTTCTGGGGTTAAGCCCTCCTTCGATAGAAACTAATTTATGTCATAATTTAAATTTCGGAAAATTAAGTATGTCTTGGAAATTTACATAATAGTTATTTTTCCCACTAGCAAAGAGCTTCTTCTCTAGGAGATACGACAAAATGTTATTAGAAAAAGTTGTTCAGAAAGAAAAACTGAGTAAAGAATACAAAATTTGAAAACGCTCCGCCTACTTTGACAGATTGCATTATTTACCACTCCATAGTATGTCAATTGTGCTGTTAAAAATAATAATTTTAGTGGTGTTATCTGTGTCATAAAATTGGTTTCAAATTTCGCAAATAGCACTATGAATATTATTATGTTAGTAAAAAATTAAATTTAATAGTGAATTATTTGTTTTGTTGTTATTGTTATTATTCTTATTTGTTATTTTTTTTTTCTTTGGGTTTTTAGTCCCGTTCGACTGCTCGTTGGGTCATTACAGGACGGGGGGTTATCCGACCACTTTACTCATCTACTCGATGAGATCATCAGTGTTGACAACAAATGATTATTTGTTATTATAAATATTTAAATTTCTTAACAGACTTGAAAGTAAATGATCATTGAAAGTAAACTAAAATTGTTTTGCACTTGCATAATTTATCAATTTTGTAAGAACTTTTCCTCACAATTCAAAAAATGGTAAATGATGCAATATATCAAAGTAGGCGAAGCGTTTTCAAATGTTGTATTCTTACTCAGTTTTTCTTTCTAAACAACTTTTACTAATAACATTTTGTCGTATTTCCTAGAGAAGAAGCACTTTGCTAGTGGGAAAAATAACTATTTTTAAATTTCCAAGACATACTTGATTTTCCCTGGGTATAACATACTTGGGAACCCCTGATTGGCAGGGCCACCATCTTGGAAATATTTAGTGTAAAAACTCCAAAATTTGTCCAGTTGTCGTAAATGCCGAGATGTACCTGTGTGCCAATTTTCATGTTTCTAGCTACAGTAGTTTATGAGTTGAAACAAGCCAACGGACGGACAGACAGACAGACAGACAGAGCCGTTAGTATAAGTTTCTTTTTGTACTTTGTTCAGAAACCTAAAACAATAATTATGATTGGATAACATACTATTAAATAAATAACATCTGCCGTTTTACAATAGTTACAAATTTTTCTTATTACTATAACATGAAATACAAATGTAAAGGCTTCCCACTTTGAATTCCACGTCTTTGTATAAAACATTTTCTATTAAAAAAGCATAAAATCAGAATGTGGTAATAACCAGAGAAACTAATTCCAAAAATAAGGGAGCAGCATGTTGGAAATACCCATGTTTTGGATACTCTGAATCCAACCCTTTTTGAAACATGTGTTAGGTAAGGTGATACCTGCTTTGTGTTTTAGCCCATTTAAATTCATTAGATTGTTTAACAAGGGCATATATACCTGAAAGTACTAATTTTACTACCTAAAAATTTAAACTTAATTGTTAGCCTCTTTTCTATTCCATGCAACATTTTATTTGAAAACAATTAAAAGAAATACTTTAATTTTTGGTCAAATAAAAATTAATTAACAAGGTGCATCATTTAGTATTATTGTTGATTTAAAATGTTTATTTTTATTATTTTTTTTTGTAGCAAAATGTAAAAATTGTTTTTAATTAATTATACATAAAGGATATTTCTTGTGAACTCCTAGACCTGCATTCTTAGACATCATACGTGTTTTTTTAATCATGTGGTATCATACCTTGAATCGTGTACTACTATAAGAAAAGTTATTATACGTGTTTTGATGTATTAGAATATTGTGTATAAGTAAATGTTTTGGTGCCTTTTAAGAATAAAGGGTCGAATAATTTTGTTTGCGGAGCATAGCTAGGCAATAGGAATTTGAAAAAAAAAAAAAAAAAAAAAAACCGGTGGAGAGTGGCCATGTGTATAAAATAAATCCTTACCTCATAGATACGGTATTCACTTAAAAAATGGCCCTATATTTAGCACATCTTAGTTAGTAAAGATTATTTTTCTGCATGTTCTTCGATCTTACCATCTTTTTATCTGTCTAATGCATAAAACCATCTGGCTTTATCCGTGCTCGTATTTAAAATTTTAAAGGCAAAATAATTGCTGCTTCATTCAACAAACTCCACCTCATATTTTTTTCAGCCATTCTCCACTTTTAATTCTCTTGGTATTTCTTTAAGATTTTAAAAGGATATTAAAATTAATGGGGAGTGAATAAATAAATACATTCATGACGTAATGACTTTCTACATTCTGTTTATTCAATGGTTGACGTAACTACTTCCAGATTTAATTTTTACAAATTTAAGTCATAAATACAAAGTAAACTAAACATCTCTGACGTAATAGAATGTACAATGTACATATTATGTCGGATAAAACATATTCTACAATGTAAGAGATTCCGCATATCTTGGTTTTATGTATATTGTAGAAAATTTATTTTGTTTTAAAATCAAATAATAATTTTGATTAAATGTGAAGAGAAATAAATGTATGTGGTAAATGTATACTTATGTTTCATTTCATGGTATTGTTATAAGTACACAATGATAAAACATTAATATAATGCTGAATTTCCTTTTCTATGAAGTAATGTTTTAAGTCCAATTCAAATTTTCATTTATATTTGCTTCATGGTCAAAGTTACATCATAAGTCTGGCAATAAAAATTATGTTAAAAAGTTACAATAATTCAGAAAGTAGCTTAATAATAAATAAAATTTAATAAAGTCTAGAAGTTTCATGGATTCGTTTAAAAAAGGTTTTAAAAATTGGTAGGATCGATTTAAACGGCTTTGTTTAATCTTTGCAGAACTAACGAGTTTGAAGCACGATTGTTTCCGTTTTAAGTGATCTGAAATTCGTGTAAGAATTCTACACCATATCTTGGGCCTCTTAATGTGACCGAAATTAGCTGTGATTAAGCTTTAAATTGAGTCTACTAAACCCTAAGCCTCTCGTTTTGACCCTAAATCCTAAATCAAACCCAAATCACTTGGCACATAGGTTAACTAACCTAATAATATGTATCAGAAATCAGAACTTCAATAAAAGCCATCAGGATTAGAAGAAACAGCCCCGAACGTAAAATAGTACTTTTAAGTATCAAATAGCTTCTATAAAGCTGTCGTAATTGCCTATAAATACATAATTATGTTAAAATGTAAATAAAAACCTTATAGATCAGATAGAAAATGGTCTCCAATAAGTGTGGCACGTGGCTTTTCATTAAAAACGGTCTGAGACAACTCAGAAAAACTTTCTCAAATACAAGTTCATAATTACTTAACCAAAAAGTTTTCCACTTATTGTTTTTCGAGGTTTCGGATATATATTTGATTATTATTCAACATTTTATCAAAATTTATCATAAGAGCAACTTCTTCTAGGCGGGTAATCGAACAAGGCCTCTCCTCGTCCGCGTTTAACACAATTTTTTCCGAAACAAGAATTTCTTCGGGGAAAACGACTTATACCGTTTGATTCGTATTCAAATGGACTTCATTTTTTTAGAACTTTTTAATAAAAATCGTGGGAACAGTTTTCGAGAACCAAACATTTTTTTTTTTTTTAAACCATTTTTTGGACTCAAGGGACCTCAAAATGTGTAAATCTATCGAAATTTTAAAATCGATTTTTCGCCTCATCGTTATAGTACTTCTCTTTATACGAAAAAATAAAAATGTTATTTGTAGACTGTAGACAATATTATGAGCAGAGAAAATGAAATAAATAGGTAATAATAGGTTTGACAGTACATATAAAATTATTAAATTTTACGAAATATGACGCGAGGAAGCTATGTGCCACACTAATGGGCAGAGTATTTTTCTTCTGGGTGCTCTTATATCCAAGTATTTTTGATGGTGAAAATCACAATGGCAAATTGATTGAAATGTGATACTTCTATTTGGTCTACGTTTAGACTATATTAATAGCCCTTGGCAATATTATATGTTGCTTGTATTGATTTTAGTTATATCTAGGTCATAACTGTTTCATCTTAGCGTGGGTTTGTAGTCAGTACTCAGAACCTTGAGATTCTTAGTTCCTGCTTACTTCCCCGTATATGTCTGATTTAACATCTGTTGTGAACTAGTCTCTCTTCTGCTGCTGATATGTGCCTTGTGCCTGCTCCTTGTGTAACCGATTAAATTAATTCTCATGCGTCACTTTGTGGGAAAAGATCAAAGGAGAAACTCGACTGTTCTCAGGGCTTCCAGTCATGCGTTGTAGAGAAGTACTCGACTTGAAATTGTCACCAGTGTGTCGACTTTAATCAAACTTCAAACTTCGTCTACATCCCCGTCTCCTTTTACAATGATAATCAACGGCTTCCTTTTGTGACGTTTTAAATTACGTAATCATTAACCTACGTAATCATTTAAAATTACGTTTTAAATTAACCATGTTTATTCATAATGAGATGAAGGGTTTGTGGTGGGGGATGAATTAAAAGGGAGGGTTGTAGAAAGGCAGTTATATACGCCCCTTTACATTATATTATTAACTCACTTTAACCTAATAATGCGGGGATAAATTAGATGCAAAAGGCAACCGAAATATAGGATTTAACTGGCCGCAAAACATCGTTAGAATTACGCACAAGTGAATTACATTAACATTAACGTTTATCAAAATATAGTAGCATACAAACACATATAATAGTAACATACAACAATTTCTAGTACATTTAGCAGTTTCATCTTTACCGTTCTTATTACCTCATTATTTAAACGTTTCAACTAATGTTATTTTTATTTAATTATCTGTGTTTAACTTATTTGTTCTATTTTATGTTTTAGGTTGGTGCAGAATTCTTTAGAGATTGTGGAACTAAAATAAACTGAATACAACACTAAGTGTAAGCTATAATAATAATAAATGTTTATCTATTTATAAAAAAAGTTACATTCAATAAAAAGTTAACTAAATCCCTCAACAACTTCACGCCATAAGGCTCAAGACAAAAGTATAAAGATATAAAAAAAATACGAAAACAAAACAGCAAGCATATTATTATCATATAATTTTTACCTACAGCAATATGAAACAGTGGCGTATCCAGCAGCTAGGTCTGGGGGGGGCACATTTTAAGTCAGTTTAGATTGTGGCCAAATGAGAACACTATTAGCGTAAAAAAA
>KZ652293.1:153050-168745 GCA_001010745.2 Gerris buenoi
ATATATATATATATATATCTTTACTGATATGATACATTATTTTCTTTTATATAAACTCAAGTTCCCGGAACTGGTTTTAGTTTTGAAACGTTATGTCCTTCATTTCGTCTTTTCTTGGATAATTTAACTTTTTTAAGAAGAGGATCAAACCAAAATATAAACATTATCTCTTTTAAGCTATTTTAAAACAAGGATTGAAAAGTTTAAACTACTTTTCTTTCTTCAAACTATTCTTCCAAGCTTACTTAACTACAGAGTTTTTCTCATGATATAAAATTATATTTTTCCTTATTATTTTTGCCCCCATTATTTTAAATTGTAATTAATATTTATAAGTTTGGTAAACTTGCAGTATCTAACCCATAGTTTTATTTTTTTCTTTCTTATAAATACATTAAATGTCTGCTTTCGCTCTGACGGGAAATGTTGGCAACAGAGATTTTACGGATTGGAAATACACTTGGAATAGCTAATACTCTTCGAAATTGCTTTAATAACATTAAAGCACACGTAAATAACAATCGATAAATCGAATAGATCGTTGTGAAAATAATATCCATAGCAAGCCATAATAATAAGAAGAAAAAAATGCCCAAAATAGGTAAACTCTAAACACCCCCATATACGGTCAAAATATTTACGCAAATATGATGTTTGACATGTGTGGCCAAAATTTGTCCGATATCAGGTTTGCGTAAAATGTTTGATCGTGTATGGCTTTTTGACGGGTTTGCACAAACATGATGTTTGACGTGTATGGCCTTAATTTGCCTGACATCAGGTTTGCGCAAAATGTTTTGATCGTGTATGGGAGTCTTAAACAAACGAACCTTGTTAAACGAACGATTCTATTATTCATTTTGGCTTAGAATANGGGGGGGGGGGGTTTCTTAAGAGAATGATAATCAAAAATAATTTCGACGGTGTATTACTTTAAGGCCCCCATACACGTTCAAACATTTTGCGCAAACCTGAAATCAGGCAAATTTAGACCATAGATGTCAAACATCAAACAGCCCTATAAACGGTCAAAATGTTTGACCGTGTATGAGGGCCTTAATAAATAATTTGGAATTCAAAACACTCCAAAAGAACTGTTACGAACATTTTATTTTGTTGGCTAGAATACCATTTTAAGTGCATACATTAAATATTGTGTTTTTAAAATGTGGCTTTGTGTTTGATTATTTGTCCTCCATTTCGAAGATTTTTAGCTGTTCTATGTCCATTCCCCTCCCGTACTACCCCCTTATCCAGTGAATCCACTGCTTTTATTAAGCTTTCATACTCTAAATCTTGAAATACAATTAATTTTTCAGTTAATCTTGCAAACCCATATTTATCCAACATCACACTTCACTATATGTATAAGTTGAGAGAAAATAAAACAAGTGTTTAGATATTATTTTTAATGTTTTTTTATACTAAAATTATAGAGTGCTATTGGTACTACTAATAGGTTTTGGTCTTAAACTATCTCACTAAAAATACTTTATTATAATATTCTTATTTATTATAATGATATTACTTTTATCTTATTCTTTGTTTGTTTTTTTTATTATTATTATTTTTTTTATCTTTCTCTTGATAAAATCTACTTCATTATACATAGAATAAAACTAAATTAAATTTTTCCTAAAAAATAAGCTACATATGTCTTTCTTTTATAATACTTCATTTATTACACTATTTCTTTATTTATTCATTATTAATTACTTTATTGCTAGTGGAATTTTGTATATAGAGTATGGTTTTACTGCATTTTACTGGCTTCATTAAATTTAATAAGTTATTCTTATTATATTGCTAACAAAACTGTCTGTTATATTATTATTATCTTTCTTATATTTATGTCTCTGATATTATTGTTACTATTTGTTAAGTTACTGTTTTTTCACTTTTCCCCACTACCTATAGTAGGAATAGTACATCACGCGTCGAGTGCAGAAAGTAGAATTTTGCATGTGACTGGGGAGTTTGCACCCGAGTGATAGCGAGGGTAGTAAAACCACACAAGTAATTTGAAATACTTTATCTACGATTGTTAGATTTTAATATTAAATACAGAAAAAATAATAAACTTTCTGTATGTAAGTTCGTATTTCTCTTTTGATAAAGATGAAATTAATTCATTAGTTGTACTTTGTGCCAAATTAATTGTTTCGGAAGGCGTATTATTCTCCTCATATTCGTCATAATCACTTAAATAACTTCACAAAAAAATCAATATAAACAGTTATTTTTATTAAACAAACGTCAAATTAGTTTTGTTAAATGAAAACAAACTCGTTTATCGAGAGTATGAAGAATTCTTCTTTCTTTACCACCCTAGGGTGGTAAAGAAGAGGAATTCTTCAGAACTATGAGACGCGCATGCGCAATGAATGCAAGTATATAAAGAATCAATTTCTACGCATCTAAACAAAGATACAATGTTTATATTTCATATCAATCGTAGATAAAAGTATTTTTTGTTGTATTTATACTCTAATTATACATTACTTTAATTTTGGGACACAATTGTTTTAAACTCTATTTTATAACTCTGTATAGACTACTCAAACACTTAATTGATGTTAACAACTCTTCTTACTATGTTATATTTTTTGTTTGTTGTTGCATTTATCAGAATTTAAAAAATTTTCTCCAATGCTATCCGGATTCCGTATTCCGTAATAATTGGTTTATTAGGATAATATTATAATTATGTTTACTCTTAGAAACAGCAATAGACTATTGTAATCCTACACTTCGGAAAATTTCAAGTAGCGTTTGAAATCTTATTTGTGCTTTCAAATTATGTATAGTTCTTGATAATATTCACCACGAGTAAGGCTATAAGATTCTCTTTGTAATGTTTTTGTTATTAGCCAATCATATGCTAGAAGTAGTTCCACTTATATCACTTCATTTATGTCTTCGAATTTTTGAAATCCGAGAAATCAAATATTTTCAGAACATATAACATCTTCCTTTACCTTCGGTAAGCACGGAAGCATGAGTTTTTACTCATACCCAAATTCATTTACTCAAACCAGACTCGCGCATTAAAACTCCAAGTAAGCACTAAATTATCTCAAGAGGTAAGGATTCACACTAATTTACTTTAAATTTATTTCATATTCTTAAGTTTCAAGGTAGAAGTACCAAAAATATAAAAACCCTAATTTCCTTTGCTACTCAATGCAATGAAATATGTAGCTGTCTGAAACATTATTTCTTTCCTCCGAGATTAATCCACGTAGCTTAAAGAAAAAAAACTTTTGGCAGCAACCGTTTAACCATTTCCATAGATTTAGAATGGAATTTGATACTAAAATTCGGATTTACCGGAAGTCGTATTTTTTTACAACTTCGTCCCAATTCATCTCTTATTATTGTTATTTTATTTTATTTTATGAACCAAGAATGGAAAAAAATATCCTATAGAAGCCGAAAAAAGTCGTTAATCACTGGTTTCTAGTTAGAAAAGATAAATCTTTTCTTGATTTTGAAGCTGAACGATTCTAAGACATTAGTATAGTTAGGGTAAAATTTATATAGACTCTCCCTACTTCCTTTAAACGGTTCTAGAAAACAAATGGTTCCAACCTTCTTCTAGAGTCAAAATAGAAGATTTTGAAGGCAGTTAGGACGACAAGACTCACTCATTTTTTTTTTTTTGGGGGGGGGGGGGAATAAAAGTCCAATGCATCGTCTCCCAATTTCCCCTTCACGTTGGCTGACAATAAAAGTAATTTCCATCTATTGTCTCAGATAAATAAAGTTAAAAAGAGGTAGGATCTTCTTCTTCTTTTTTTACTAGACAAGGTTGGTTACAAAGAGCACCCACTAAAAAAAAACCTTTTTGCAAAAATGGCCCCCGGGGTGCTTTTAACTCTCCCCTACACTTCCAACTGTATTGACTCAACCATCTCCAGGAAAAAAAATATATATATATATTTAGTAAAAAATATGGAGTCAGGGGGTTGCCTTTTTTTAATATCACTCTTGAGAATACAGAAAACTTAAAAGATATCTTCGTATAGAGTTAGTTATATTTTTTTAAGTCTAGTAAATGTCCGAGTGCTATGTGATAAATAAGAATTGTTATTGTGTTAAGTATTCACATCTGGAGGTGTCGTAAGATAGTTTTTATTTTTATTGGTTTAAAAGATTTTTATTACTTTACGAATTATGTTTTCATAACCGTTGTGAAAACTGTTTTAGTATTCACGATTTGAGTTCAAGGTCACAACATCAAATTTTTGGTTTTGTATTGAAACTGTTTTTAAAAAATGGCATGGAAACGGGCATTAGATTTAGAACAAAATTGAGTCGTGCAATAGGTAGGTGTAGGTATGATAAACAGAGATTTGATAACCTGACTTAACTACATATTTATAGGTTTGTTCCAATCACACTTCAAACTTGTTTCAAAGTTTCCAAACTGTAAGACGCATGCGCATTAGCGAAAAACGATCGGACAGCGCATGCGTCGGACAGTTTCAAACCAGTTTGAAGTGTAGTTGGAACAAACCTAATAACTAGTCTAAGAGTAAGAGTTTATAGTATTTAAAAATGTTGTGATAACTGTTTTAAAAAGTCAACATGGAAACACTTTAGGTTTGCAATGATAACAGTTTTCATAACGAAAACTCATGGAAACGTAGGTATAGAGTAGATTTATTTTTATGCTATCTTCGTTCGTAAATTAAGAAAACTATTTGAATTTCATTAATTTTTACCTATTGTGAATACAGTATAGATTTATAGTTCACGTTGGTCTCGATTTAGTTGGCCCATCTTTCACTAATTCATATCATATTAACCCTCGGTATTTTTCACCAGTTTATATTAATAAATATCTGCCGAAAACACTCTTAGTCGACGATTATGGCTGTGGCCTAAGTACACTTTTAGTAGACATCTTTCCGTTAAGAAGGAATGGTGCCCCTCCGCTGTATACCTGTTTTATCCCTGGCATATTCATTGGGATTGCAGAGGTCTGTCGGTAAAATTTACCGGTATTCCACGTTTGGTTAGGTTTTTTTTCGTGGCTATATTTATAATGTGAATTTTTATCGGTAATCCAGTACAATAGTGTTAATTTTTACCGCTTATCCATTACTATAGTGTTAATTTTACCGCAAATCCAGTACTATAGTGTTGATTTTTACCGCAAATCCACTACTATAGTGTTAATTTTTACCGCTAATCCGGTAATATAAAGTAAAGATCCTGTTAGAGATAAATATCATTCAAATAAGTGGATAATTATAAAAGTCGATACTTATATGTTGGTAGAACTGCAGTGTACGGTACCCCTATCAAAAGTCGGTAGATATCGAAAGTCGGTTGTATCGATAATTATGGTGACGCCATATATCGACTTGTAAAAACTATGCCAATCACACACCGTATTGAAAGACTCACTCAACTCAAACAAAACCACTCTGTGTTCGATCCGATGTACAATGAAAGCAAACCAATATTCATACAAAACTCGATCACACGCTCAGCGCTCGAATGACGCAAAACATACAAAAAATCCAAATTAATCACTTCCATACCGATCAAAAAGTAAAACCCGACAAATCAGCGACAGCGGCGACACAAAATGACGAAGAGAAGAGACTGGAAGAAGAAGACAATGAAGAAAACGATAAGAGCGGAAGAACTTGTTGGCAGGCCGAGAACTGGAGCGCAAGTGGTGGAAAATTAGTTTTAATTAAAATAAGTTCAAAGTTCAAAAAGACAAGAGCAGCAGAGAAACTAGCGGCATCCGTACTACGTTCAAACATCGTTTTGAAAGTGTTTCGGGTCTATTTCGTTTTAAAAACGATCCAAGTTCTCACAACAAAAAATACAGGTGATCGAAATATTTGTTTTCGATATTTCATAACGGTGATGTCACGAGTAAAACCTTCTTTCTTGTTACCTAATAAGTCCGCGTATTTTTACATTTTTATTTACAAGTTATTAAAAGTTTTTACNCTTCCTCACTCTGTCTAAAAAGTTAGTATTATGTCACTCTCAAGATCTCCCTTTCCACCCTGGACTCAACCCTCTTCTAGAGGGGTATCTCCTAACGCACTCTACACTCAGTGAAGTATGTCACTCTCACTGAACTCGTTTGTTTATAAAACTTTTTTAATAATATAGATAGATATTTATTACACTACGCTCTATGCAATGATACAGCCGTGTGATGCCTAGTTATTAATGTTAATGAAATTTAATGGATATTGTAGAAAGATTGACAATTTAACTTAGCAGATAATGTCTAATGGGTATAGTGAAACGTGATCAGATTTCTAGTAGATGCACTATTAGCTGATGCAATATTACTTGGTGTTTACCTGATGCGTTTCCATAGTGATTCATGACCGTTATGAAACCCTGAGTTATAAATCATACCTAAGGGAGTATAATCTGGGTATGGGCTTGCCACAGATGCGTTTCACAGTCAGTTTCCTTCTCTAACTGATCTATTTCGTGTTATCCGTCCCCTTCTCACTCGCCATTTAACGTCTCACTGAGGAACGAACAGAGTCTCCCCTCTACCTCGACAACCATTATTTACACTAAATCATCTGTTAGTGTCAAGAAACTTCGACACGTTACAGAATAAATAATCTATTCCCTTTTATCAATATCTCAACATTTACATCCCCCTTCTTTATATCATGTTGTTAGTAACTGCAAGCATTGTAATAAGCGTAGACTTAGAAATCCTAACAGTAAACTATACTTGAACGCTATCCGCATATAGCTTCCTTGAGGACTTAAATTTTACGACTCATTCTTATGTTACTTTTCAATAAAAAGTTACTCTGATCAGTTACTCCAAACACTACAGTACTCGGTAAACACTAAAATGATGCAGATCGTAATTAACCGTTACTCCTTCATTTCAAAGAAATGTTGATATTATGTATATATTACACACAACAATAAAATTCTCGTTTATTCGGCAGCCATATTTTATCAAATTGTTGATGAATAGTGTTATCTTACAACTTGGATAAAATTCATCGTTGAATATTAAGAACCTCCTTCAAATTTTCTAGATTTTTTTTTGCAACTTCTAGAGAGAAAATGAGATCCCCTATCTTAAAGAGAAAGAAGAAGAAAAAAATTAAGGGCCCGGAGGCTCTCTTTATATAATTGAAAAGGGGCTAAGGGATTCATTTTTGCAGTGAGGAAGAACTACCCCCCTCTACTACTCTCACAACCACGGAACCAAATCCAAGAGCAATGTAATGTAAAACATGCTCTGAAGAGAAAGCGGTTAAAACTCCCCCCACGGCTATTTCAAAAGTTTCCCCCTTCTCGTATTTTTTTCCATTTAGAAAATTACTTAAACAACCTCCCTTTTGTCAAATTAAAAGTCCATTTTAAGTAACTGTTGATCTTCCTTCCAGGATTTTTTTTTTTTTTTTTTTTTTTTTTTTTTTTTTTTTTTTTTTTTTTTTTTTTTTTTTAAATGATCTGTGTTAAGATACTCTTCTGATTATAAACTTTTTTTTTTGGTTGGTACGGATAATTTAAAGTTTTATAAGGTAATATTTTATCTTGATGAAAAATCCTGATTGTAGTAAAAGTGTTCTTTAAAAACTTTATTTTTTTAATTTTTACTCGATAGACTAAAGTGCGAGAAAAGTTTTAAATAGATGTTGCTTAAAAAAAACAGAACAATAAATTTGTGGTCTATTTGTCGGTTTAAGTTTATTTAAAAACAATTTAATTCGGTTGGTTTTTCATCTAGAAGTTGTTTTATGCTTCAATTATTTATCGGCTTTGCATCCCTACAGCTTTATAATTCCAACGCCTTCTCTACCTTAATGTCAATTCAAAATCCTAAATTTGTGTGGTTTGCTGCTCCCGTTTTCTAACTCCAATTTTGATTAATCCCTTTTTTATAATTTTCTGCCTCATAAGAGAGACTGTTACCCATTTTTTTTTTTTTTTTTAACATGNACCGTATCAATGGACAAGATAATATATCGATATATGAAGCCTAGACAGAGGTCGATATCGAGATTACGTCTTATCAGTAGGGGTACCGTACACTGCAGTTCAACCTTATATGTTTTCTAATAAGCATGTGTCTTATACTAAAAGTATGATACAATAAATACCTGTGTACAACTAGGGAGAAAAAAAAGAATCTGAGCTATGGAGGCGGCATGATTCTTATGTTCCGAAAGTATGTGTAAAAGTCTTGTTTCGTTTCTTCATGACTTTCTTATTATTATAGGCATCGGCACTAATGATGTTCTTAATAAAGTCTGTAAGATGCTTCGTGAAATAGACAAATTATCATTTAAGTGGATATGCAATATGCAGCTTATGTTATTCTCTCTTATCTTGTAAATATTGCAATATATTATTCAGTCTTCTAGAGTCAAAATAGAAGATTTTGAAGGCAGTTAGGACGACAAGACTCACTCATTTTTTTTTTTTGGGGGGGGGGGGGGAATAAAAGTCCAATGCATCGTCTCCCAATTTCCACTTCACGTTGGCTGACAATAAAAGTAATTTCCATCTATTGTCTCAGATAAATAAAGTTAAAAAGAGGTAGGATCTTCTTCTTCTTTTTTTACTAGACAAGGTTGGTTAGAAAGAGCACCCACTAAAAAAAAACCTTTTTGCAAAAATGGCCCCCGGGGTGCTTTTAACTCTCCCCTACACTTCCAACTGTATTGACTCAACCATCTCCAGGAAAAAAAATATATATATATATTTAGTAAAAAATATGGAGTCAGGGGGTTGCCTTTTTTTAATATCACTCTTGAGAATACAGAAAACTTAAAAGATATCTTCGTATAGAGTTAGTTATATTTTTTTAAGTCTAGTAAATGTCCGAGTGCTATGTGATAAATAAGAATTGTTATTGTGTTAAGTATTCACATCTGGAGGTGTCGTAAGATAGTTTTTATTTTTATTGGTTTAAAAGATTTTTATTACTTTACGAATTATGTTTTCATAACCGTTGTGAAAACTGTTTTAGTATTCACGATTTGAGTTCAAGGTCACAACATCAAATTTTTGGTTTTGTATTGAAACTGTTTTTAAAAAATGGCATGGAAACGGGCATTAGATTTAGAACAAAATTGAGTCGTGCAATAGGTAGGTGTAGGTATGATAAACAGAGATTTGATAACCTGACTTAACTACATATTTATAGGTTTGTTCCAATCACACTTCAAACTTGTTTCAAATGCGCATTAGCGAAAAACGATCGGACAGCGCATGCGTCGGACAGTTTCAAACCAGTTTGAAGTGTAGTTGGAACAAACCTAATAACTAGTCTAAGAGTAAGAGTTTATAGTATTTAAAAATGTTGTGATAACTGTTTTAAAAAGTCAACATGGAAACACTTTAGGTTTGCAATGATAACAGTTTTCATAACGAAAACTCATGGAAACGTAGGTATAGAGTAGATTTATTTTTATGCTATCTTCGTTCGTAAATTAAGAAAACTATTTGAATTTCATTAATTTTTACCTATTGTGAATACAGTATAGATTTATAGTTCACGTTGGTCTCGATTTAGTTGGCCCATCTTTCACTAATTCATATCATATTAACCCTCGGTATTTTTCACCAGTTTATATTAATAAATATCTGCCGAAAACACTCTTAGTCGACGATTATGGCTGTGGCCTAAGTACACTTTTAGTAGACATCTTTCCGTTAAGAAGGAATGGTGCCCCTCCGCTGTATACCTGTTTTATCCCTGGCATATTCATTGGAATTGCAGAGGTCTGTCGGTAAAATTTACCGGTATTCCACGTTTGGTTAGGTTTTTTTTCGTGGCTATATTTATAATGTGAATTTTTATCGGTAATCCAGTACAATAGTGTTAATTTTTACCGCTTATCCATTACTATAGTGTTAATTTTACCGCAAATCCAGTACTATAGTGTTGATTTTTACCGCAAATCCACTACTATAGTGTTAATTTTTACCGCTAATCCGGTAATATAAAGTAAAGATCCTGTTAGAGATAAATATCATTCAAATAAGTGGATAATTATAAAAGTCGATACTTATATGTTGGTAGAACTGCAGTGTACGGTACCCCTATCGAAAGTCGGTAGATATCGAAAGTCGGTTGTATCGATAATTATGGTGACGCCATATATCGACTTGTAAAAACTATGCCAATCACACACCGTATTGAAAGACACACTCAACTCAAACAAAACCACTCTGTGTTCGATCCGATGTACAATGAAAGCAAACCAATATTCATACAAAACTCGATCACACGCTCAGCGCTCGAATGACGCAAAACATACAAAAAATCCAAATTAATCACTTCCATACCGATCAAAAAGTAAAACCCGACAAATCAGCGACAGCGGCGACACAAAATGACGAAGAGAAGAGAGCGGAAGAAGAAGACAATGAAGAAAACGATAAGAGCGGAAGAACTTGTTGGCAGGCCGAGAACTGGAGCGCAAGTGGTGGAAAATTAGTTTTAATTAAAATAAGTTCAAAGTTCAAAAAGACAAGAGCAGCAGAGAAACTAGCGGCATCCGTACTACGTTCAAACATCGTTTTNTTTATCAATATCTCAACATTTACATCCCCCTTCTTTATATCATGTTGTTAGTAACTGCAAGCATTGTAATAAGCGTAGACTTAGAAATCCTAACAGTAAACTATACTTGAACGCTATCCGCATATAGCTTCCTTGAGGACTTAAATTTTACGACTCATTCTTATGTTACTTTTCAATAAAAAGTTACTCTGATCAGTTACTCCAAACACTACAGTACTCGGTAAACACTAAAATTATGCAGATCGTAATTAACCGTTACTCCTTCATTTCAAAGAAATGTTGATATTATGTATATATTACACACAACAATAAATTGCAGATATAAGGCCTGATGATGCTCAGGATTGGGCGAAATATTGCTAATAAATTAATATAATTAAATATTATTTTTTATTATATAATTCCTAAAGACCCTAGAGAGTTAAATAAACGGATTAACTGAAGATTGACAAAGGTATATTTATAAAAAAATAAGGATTTAACAATAGGTTTCCTACCGAAAAATAAGTACTGTCTTGATAAAGCGGAGTATGATTTCCTTTAATCAGGGATGCAAGATTAGAAGAAACTCAGGTTTTTAAAACGCGAGGCGAGTCCTGGAAGTTTTGTCGGAGGATGATAATGAACTCAAAAACTTGAAAATTTTCCTCCTTACTCTCTTACTTGGTCTGACAATACCGTGAGGAAAACTGATGATCAAGTAAAAGGGAAGAATCTCGAGTTTAAAGCGGACGAGTTCAAGAAAATCTCTCGTCGGAGTGAAAATCGTAGAAAATTTGTAGAAAATCAAGGGAGTTAAAGAAGTTGAAGATGAAAAGGGAGGGACGGGAGAAAACGTTTATATCGCGTTCTAGCTTGCTTTGCCAAGCTTTTTCGGAAAATTTAAAAAAAGGGCAATCTCTTTTCTCTGGCTTTCTTATCTGGTTGAAAAGCGTTCTCAGTTTTACCTGCTCCTTCATTCTCTGTTATAAACCACGTTATCCTTGCTGAAAATCTAAAGGGGGTGGGGGGCTTTACTCGTGGAATCCCTTACCGGAGTTTCTCCTGTCTGAACCCCCCTACGCCCCTACCCCTTGTACGGTTATCGTCTTTAATTTGCGTGGCACACACTTAAAAATCCTAGTATACGGCATCTCGGTATAAGACTCTCGTCTCAATGGTTTTAAAATCCTCGTTACACTCTATACCCTCGTGGAATCGAGTTTTTAAAATCAAATTATCAAAAAATCAAATTCTACCTTGCTTAAAGCTTATCCTGAAGCTATCTTAGTCTTACATAACTAGTATACAGTTTTACGCTTACAGCTTAGATACAAAATACTTCGTGACATTATATCTCTTTAGTCGCAGATACAAATATGTATATTCACATTCTTTATTTTTACAAATATGTACACATTTACAAATATGTATATTCACATATGTATATATGTATATTTCACATTCTTTAATAGACAAAATTTTTATTAAATAAATAAAATATATGTTTGTCTTTCAACATAGTACACTCAATAGAAATAAGATATATTCAAATATATAAACATATAACACAAATCAATAAAACTATATAAACAATACAAAACTGCCAGCTTGTCATATTCTACTCAATATATATACTATATGTATTATAGTTTTTCATTTATTTATTTATTTTTTTTACTATATCCTTAAAATTTCGATTTACAAAATCACCGTAGAAAAAGAAAATGCTGATGTTCCTTCAACTACTTTGACATCATCAGATATTTTGATCTTCCTCGCTTAAACATGTAAGAAATAATAAAGTAAATTGTCATATACCGTTAGTAGTTATTATTTGTCAAAAAAGAAAATAATATCAATCGCCCATTATATTATTTTATAACATCATCAAAAGTTGTTATAGCGTTTTGCTGATTTCTATGGTAACTACATAGTATTAGTTTATTTTTAGTATTAGTTGTATAAGTACATAGTATTAGATGTAAGATCAATAAATGGCTTATTTCTTTATTTATAATATTAAGTATTTCAGAATTTTTAAGCTTTATTTCTAGGAATAAATACTAACTACAAAGCATTTTAAGTATATAATTTCTATTTGATGAATATTTAAAGATAAATATTCTTATTTTATACTAATTATTTTTATACATTAANTTCAATTGTTCCCTTTCTTTATACCCATATCATATGATCGTATTATTGTATACTCTATAAAAAATAATTTGGTCCAGCCATTTCCTAACAACCAAGTTCCGTTTCAAATATTTGTCGTCATTACAATACTCTTCGTATTTTGTTATGAATATGCAGGTCAGTAGGCTTCTGGACATTGGAAGCGAGGTTAGTGGAATTCTAGGACTTCCGCTATTGGTACTTTGATGAGTATATTGGAATAGTCACACCACAACGCGACTGCAGTATTTAAAATATATATATATATATATATATATATATTTTAAATACTGCAGTCGCGTTGTGGTGTGACTATTCCAATATACTCATCAAAGTACCAATAGCGGAAGTCCTAGAATTCCACGAACCTCGCTTCCAATGTCCAGAAGCCTATTGACCTGCATATTCATAACAAAATACGAAGAGTATTGTAATGACGACAAATATTTGAAACGGAACTTGGTTGTTAGGAAATGGCTGGACCAAATTATTTTTTATAGAGTATACAATAATACGATCATATGATATGGGTATAAAGAAAGGGAACAATTGAAAAAGAAATTAAAAAAGGAACATTGTATGTGTGATCTTTGTATAAATGAACAGAGTAGTATAATTATCTTTTTTTAGAAATATTTTTTGGTAACATAATTATTTAAATCTCAAGTTTAGAATATAATAGGTAATATAGTCTGGTTGTAGCATAATTAAATGTATCATATAATATAGAAGCCCTAAAATGTTGATGCAATATGTTTGATACTGTCTCGACTAACTACTGGTTACTCTCTCGAAAAAGCAGTGTATGACAGACAAAAGATTTTAAGTGCCGAGCAGGATAAATATATAGGTAATAGCTTTGTTGTTGAGATTTGTAGGTTTGAGACCTAGGCATTAAATTGGGTAATTTAGAACCTAGACATAGAAAAGCGCTGGAAAACGGTGTCGTGCAGAATAGACTAATGAAAATCTAACCCGACATCATCCTAGTCATGCGAAGGAGAAAATAGCGGATTTATTCCAACACCAAAACCATGCGATACTCTTGCTTTTGTTTCAATTTCAAGTTACGAATTGTCTATAATTTTGCTGTTACTGCAATCTTTCTCAGATTTTCCTGCAGATAGTGTAAAATTTGAAATTATACGTTTCGTATTTCCTAACTTTTTGTTCCAGTATTAGGAAACAAATGGTTGAACATAACTGTGTTTTAAATTCTATTTGAAGAATTCCACTCACAAGGCCCTCTTCGATATTATACCCTCCATTCAAAGTTTTTCCATGATTAAAAATTGCCTCTAATAATGCAAAATACAATTTTAGGACCCTAATTTATAAATTAAATAATTACTTTAAAACAACTAAGATTCTGTTTATTCCCACAATTTATGATTTCCGGGAAGGATATACCATTAAGAAAGTAAAATAGCTTTAGCTCCACCCAAACATAAATTTTCAAAAAACAAAAAGTCCGACTATAAAAAACGGAATTCTAAGCTGAATGAAGCCCAGTGCTGTACTTTTATAGGTTGTTATGGAAATTAAACGTAAGTGCGGCCCAGCCTTCTTCTCAAATCGGAATTTTTTATTGGCAACCATATATTACTTGAACGTTCCTCACATTGGATTTATTTACGGATGCCATGGTTCAGGTTTAGGCCATTTGCCAAAAGTTGCCTTTTTTTGTTAGGCTTTTCTTTTTTTCCTTTTTATTTCGAGTTCTTTTCTTTGAAGGTTTCTTAGTTATTTAAGGTCTTGTTGGGTTTATTTTTGTTGGATACTTTTTTTTTTTTTTTTGAAGGCAGTATTTTTTGTCGAATTCTCTCTTTTCGTAGAGAAAGAGAGGTTATATCAGTACAGGTAATAGATTGCTCTGCCTATGTGGGGATTCCTCGAGGACAAATTCAAATCCTGCCGATATATTATTAGGTTCCGTGGTGAGGTTATACGGTTACAGGTTACTCTCTTTTCCTACGACTGGGTAAAGGGAAAAAAGGGTTAAGGGTCTATAAAGAGTTTTCTTTTTCCCTCTTTTTCAAGGTCACGGGAAAAATTTATGGCGGGATCAAACCCCCTAGGGAAATAGATAAGTCTAAGCTGTACAAATGCAAAAATTTATACACAGAATTTATTGTAGACTTTTAAACCCAGTAGCTATATTTTGATATTACGTGGAATTCAAAAGATTTTGTTTCTTACAAGACTTTATCAAAAGTTAAATTTGAATTTTACTTCTAACATCTATATTATATTTTATTTTATGTATTGAACTAAATTGATTCTATTTTCAACCGCTCCAATTAAAATTGCAGATACCTGAGTTACCTGTGTAATGTAACTTTAATCGAAGTAATTATTGTTCATCTGGAGCAGTTGACTTACGTCTTATTCTTTAGTTTCTCATAATACGTTGTATACAAAGAGAAAGTTTTATGATGGCGCGGAAATTCTCTTTTACCGATAACAAGTTTTGAGTAAAAAAAAAGTTATTAAAAAAACTGTCTCTTCTCTGTGGAGACGCGTAGAGCCTAAAGTACTGGTCAATAATTATCGATGAAATTTGGCACCCAGATTTTAAAATGGATATTCCTCCAACTTTGGGCCAAAAAAAATAAAAATAATAATAAAAGAGTAAATGATTTTTTCTTACTGATAACGGTTCCGACGATTTAATTTAGTTACATTTAAATAGAACTAAAATGATATTAGTCATTTTTCTGGGAAAATCTAGTTCTTGATTTATTGATGAAAATAATCTCTGATTTTACTTAAAATCTAAAATTATACATAAGTAAAGAATCACCATTCTGAAAACTTTGAAACTAAATCAATTAAATGATATATTATGCGGGAATGAAATTTGGTATCAATTTCTATATTATGATAAAGTTTTGTTGCATATTTTTGACCAATTATTATTATTTATTTTTTTTTTTTTTTGCATGTCCCATATTTACAAACTTCATTTTGACAGGTTTCAAAT
>KZ652293.1:170048-184851 GCA_001010745.2 Gerris buenoi
TATATATATACACAATTTTTTTTTTAAATACGGAGATAAATAAGTTTCAATGCTGTTAGTTAATTATTTTATCCTATAGAAGGAGGAAAAAGGCAAGTGTTGTTAGGATGCTGAGAAGAATGTTTATTATTAAAGGGATGAAAGTGTTATAATATGCTTAGATATTTAGACTCTTTGATAATAACAGCTTGATAAGAAAAATATTCAATGTTAATTTTCATATTAGCTAAAGGTCTTATAAAATCCCTCCATATCTGCCTTATTACTAAGAATTATGAATTATGAAGAAGAGTAAATATTCGTCCCCGTTATACATTCTCATATTATAAAGGTCGTAGAAAACATAATGAAACCGACTTAAGTAAACCCCTTTTTTTGACAGAAGACATGCGCACTTCTCTTTATACAAAACGCCTTCTAAGTTTTCTAAGTAAAAGTTTAAACATGGTGGAAATTTTCTTCTGCTCTCTGTTTTTCTCTATGTTTTAAGTTAAGTGGGAGGAGGTTGAGACGGGTTAGGAAAAGGTCTTTGTTGGCAAGTTTAAGCTGGGAATGGTATGCAGGTGCGGTCGAAGCAACCTTCAGACCGCAGCCCCTCTGAAATTCTAGGACCCCTAGTGGGTGGAACGAGGCAGGGTTAGTCTGAAAAGACCGCTCTTGAATCCTATATTAAGATTTTCCGATCCCCCCAACCCCCACCAAAGCTCTTAGTCGAGAAGAAGGCGAGTCAGAGTAATTTAAACCTCTGAATACCCCCCTCCCCCTGCTACTTGGATCCTGGTGAATTTTACCTAACTGTATAGCTGTACCTTCTCCTTTTTAAATCTACCTACACGAGGTTTCGATTTTTATCTTATTTCTACTCTAAACATGATTTCCTTTTTGTAAAGACTTTTCCTCCTCTTTACTTCTACATGTTATCGGATAAAAAATGTAAGTAAAAGAACCGAAGAAACTATATTATTAGAGAAGGGCTTGGAAATTTGCTGGATGAGAAGGAAGTATTGTAATACTACGCGTGATCTAGCTTTATGTTTTTAACCTATATATATTTCGGCTATGCTATAAGTAAAGTAAAACTTATATGCCAGTATACCAAATTTAACTAAAATCTAGTAATTGGTCCAGACGATAGAAGCAGGTTTGTTCGTTGCTCTTCTCAATAAATTATCGGTGTTAATTTTTGACGTTTTGTAAAATATTGGAGCTTATAAGTAAATTTGTGAAAGAATATGGTGGATAATTGTGGAGTGTATACATGTTTTACCGAAGATAACCGAAGTATTGTGTTCACATTTGAGAACGAAAAAAATGTATGCATCCGATTTTAAAAGTTCCAAGACCGAAATCTGTTTTAGACATCAGTGAACATTTTTGGTCTCGTGTCTGTTAGTCTGTCGGGTTGGTCTCTGTGTCTGCGAATCCTTTAAACGTGTGATGATAACTGAGCAAATGTCGACCGATTTTGATGAAATCTGGTAGGTACACATGTTCATTTTACCAATGGCCTAGACGAATTCGTTGGACTACGTTATCCGTCCAAGCAATCATGTGCAACTCTCCTATAAACGTGAACTTTAAATTTAAAATTAGAATTTTAGGTCGGGGGAAAAAATCGAACAATCTATTCAATGAGACAAACATATTTTAAAATTCAATATTTTATTAAAATTAACAGCGACACCGCTATGAAGTGTTAAAAGATCGCTAAAACTATTAATAGTTTTTACATAATTAACAATATAACAATGATTTTAATCTTAATATAACAATAAGCACATGATAGGATGCGAGGAAACTATGTGCCACATTAATTGACAGTTTATTTTAAATAGCTTTATATATTTTTATTTTTATTAATTTTGTTTTTAAATAAACTTTTGATTGGACTTATATGAGGGTTATTTTGGTGTGTAGGCTTCCACGGGTAGATTCGTAATAAACAGCTTGATTTTATGGTTAAATCTAAATCACGAAGAGGTTAAAGTCCGACGTTTCGCTTCCACTACTGGAAGCATCTTCAGGGGTTATCGCATCTTACTGCATCGTGATGTACCAACAAGACATACTGTTGCTTCAGGTAAACTTCTCGATGCACCACACCCCCTTAATAAGCTTCCAGTAGTGGAAGCGAAACGTTGGACTTCAACCCTTTCGTGACGCGAATTTCACAGGCCAAGTTGTTTATTATAGTAGGGTTGTTAGCAGGCATTTAAACTATAATCAAACTAGGCATTGCGTGGCATGATCATTGAAGTGAGCGTATAGTAATAAATATGTATTGAATATTGAAAAAATAGAGAATCATGAATCATGAATATAATGATGAGTTTATAGAAAAAGGCAATGATAGTAGTACAGCGGCTAGCAGTAACCCCCTACATTCTTACTATTCATCTATCTAACCACACAACACTTTTCAATCATTATAAATTTATGACTTCACTTCGCAAAAACTACTGCTTTTATCAAGTTGAAATTTTACATGCCTGTTTCAATTGTACTTTAGAAGATGAATATGAAGTTTTATTAAAATCGTTGCGTTAGAACGTAAGATATCGGTAAAAACGCATTTTTTTCTAGTTTAAACGTTTTGGTCCGCTTTAATGTAGTTTTAACGATCTCTATTAATTCATAGTGGTTCGCTGTTGGTTTTACTACAACATTTTTAAAACAATGTTCGTCTCATCGAATAAATAAAGTTAACATTTTTTCCATCCTAAAATTGCAATTATTTTGTAGTGCGCGTTTACGCGAGCGTTGCGCGCAACACTTGGACAGACAACTTTTTCCAACGAACTCGTCCTAATTATTGGTAAAATGAACACGTGTAACAAATTCCATCAAAATCGGTAAACTTTTACTCAAGTTAATGTCGTACGTTTCAGACACTCACACACACACACACACACACACACACACAGAAAGACACGGGGCATATTTCGTCTAATGTAGGAAGCTTGCTGCCCTCGCTTCAACTATAATTAAAATAAAATTATAATTTAATACGGGAGACAAACAACATTTACATTATTAAAAGTGAATGTGATTATTATTAATTGATTGATTACCCAGTTTATTTTTGACTTTTAATTAAGTATTTTAGACATATTTTCTTAATATACATTTTTCAGTAGTAGAAATGATAAGAAAATACCTTCGAGGAAAAATATAAGACAGTATTTAACCTTTCATATCCCGTGATACGATGTTAACATGAATTTCCTCACAGGCCTGGAGAGTCTAAAATTCCTTCCGCAACCTCCTCCTTGCGCCAATCTAACCCAATATAAAATTCATAAGGGTCGCTTCCTCCCTATCTCCTCGACTTGGAGGGGCGCCCTTCTTCAAGGCGCTTGGTGGCTCTCCTCGGTAGAGCGACCTAATTGCTAAGATGGATGCCTGCAGGGAGGAACTGTTGGGCACTGCATCCTCTTATTTCCCCCTTGAAGGGAGAAATAAGAAGGGGAACGATAACTACGGCCAATTCTCAAGCATTAGAATGATAAATAGTCGCTGCCCTCAAAAAGAGCCTTGGGGAAATCCAGTAACTTCTCTCCAAACACATCAGAAGAACTTACCCCCTCTTAACTTTGTTCTTTAAGCTTTATATTCTACAGTTCTTTTCTCTTTACTTTTAATAGCTGCTCCGGAACTCCTCTACACAATCATGCTTGTAAAAACATTAGTAAAGCTACGTCAAAACTTGTTACTAACAAAAGAACTTTGAAAGTGAATTTTTTAGCATCACTTTAACACAAGTTTTGTCTCGGCTTGTAAGAAGATTAACGGTAATTTTGTTTCACTGAGAAAATAAAGTTAATAGCACTTTTAAAACATTAATATATATTTATTCAACAGTAATTTATATTAAACACTTTTTTTATTCATACAAAAAAAGTTACGTGATAAAAAATTAATAAATATTTTATTAAAACGTTTATTTTTATCTCTGATAAACGGATATTATGTTTTCGAGCTTACCGAAGGTAAAGAAAGCTATGTGGTCGTTCTGAAAGAAAAAAATAATATCTCCTTATAAAAAATTCCAAGAACGAAATTCCTTTGAGACAGTGGGGAACATTTTTGGTTGCGTATCTGTCTATCTGTCTGTTCCTCAATTTTTATAAACCAATATATCTTAAAAAATACTCGGCTGATTTAAATGTAATTTAAATGGTAGGTCATAATTAGCTTATTGTTAGTCTCACATAAGTTTTAACCTTCTGCGTCTATTTATTTCACTCCACATGCGCACAAACAAATATTTATTTACACCTATACCTTCAAACTTCAAAAGTAATCATATGATATTTATGAAATTTGGTTGGTTTGTCAAAAATAGTCCGTAGATTGTCCAAAGGAATTTGAACCGTCTGGCCCTTTATATTTTGCTAAATTGATACTTTAAAGCTACGTTTATTATGATCCAAGCATACTTGTACAAAGTGAGCTTTGATCTACATTAACACTACTTGAATCGTGTGAACAGTGTATAAAAGTCAACTTGGACATCCAAGTTGAGTTGGATGGGCTTCATCAAAGTTGACTTTGATAAAAATAAAAATGGCGCCCACTTAAGAAATTGTGAGAATGAGCTGTCAAAAAAATGACAAATATAGAGGTTGTGCTGGGTCTTTTTTACAAGAAGGTGATAATATTATCATCGCTGCTCTAAAACTTAATTAATACAATACAACTTGAAAGTTCTAGAGGGAAAAACATTTCACACAATCTATCTTAACCTCTACTTTAAGTGTATTAGAGTTCCTCTACTTTGACTAAGTATACTTGTATCGTGCAAACCAGGCTTAATTTATGAAAAAAAAAACTTCACACATTAAATACAGGGGAAAAGTAACTTTAACAATAATAGGTTTTAATTGTATAAAATCATTTAAGTATACAACGTAGAACGCGAGGAAATTACGTGAAAACCTAATTGGCCGAATATTTTTCTTTATTATTTATTTACTATTATTATTACTTATAGTATTTAACTTTTGCTATTGTATAGTTAAATTCTNCGCGTGACTGAGATAATTCATGAGTCAAAGCCGAAGGAATCAAGGCAACTAAATCCCGAGGCGAAGCCGAGGGATTAATGCTCTTTATTATTTATTTACTATTATTATTACTTATAGTATTTAACTTTTGCTATTGTATAGTTAAATTCTTAGCTGCTTAGAAGTGGTAATTCAAATTGATTGACTTGTCTGCTTGGAAGACTTTGCCGGTTGGAGCAAGCTTAATAAATCATCGTCGGCTGTTATTCAAACAGATGTTGTGGGCTTTTTAGCATGCTAATAAAACGTTATTTTTGACCTCAAATGTTTGTTCTTTATTCTGTTAGCGTGACCCTGTTATTAGTCGTTTTGTATTTTCCTTTAAATTTCTTTAACTCACGCTTGTAAATATTTTTTAAAAACCTTTACTTTTTCTTTCTGAGTTTCTCATAATGTTAATCGTCTATTGATATACTATTTGGTCTGGCAAATTAAATATTCTAATACGAACATTTGTATAAAAGCAATTTTAGTCATTTAGCCATTAGGCTCGTGTTCATAAGCCATTACATGTTTTCGTGTGAATATTTATATGTAAACGAAATCCCTTACAAATGCCGAAGCTTTGATAAATCAATGTGTATTATTTTGCGCGGAGAGATAGTTCCTTGTACTAAAATTTAATAGTACATTACGCGTCTAGTGCGGAAAGTAGCATTTTACATGCGACTATGGAGTTTGCACCCGAGAGTAGTAACACCACACCAGCAAAGTAAAATCCAGTTTTCGCACGAGTTGCGTACCGTACTTTAACTACGATTGTTGGATTTTAATAACAAATAGAGAAAAAAATAATAAACTTATTTTATATTTTTACGTATTTCTCTTTTGATAAAGATGAAATTAATTCATTAGTTATTAGTCTTCTTTTTTTACGCAGTAGAGAAGAAGAATTATGAACGCCCATGCGCAATGAATACAACTACAAAAATACCATTTTCTTCGCATATAAACAGAGATAAAATGTTTATCTTTTGTATCAATCGTAGATAAAAATATTTAATAAAAATATATAAATATATATATCACACACTTTTATAGATTATTATTTTTAAATTTTTTATTCCTGGCTTACTGAAGGTAAGGGAAGCTATGCATCGTTCTAAACAATCAAATAATTTTTAGGGTTCCGATTACAAAAAATTCTAAGACAAATTTTTAAATACAGTGGAACCTAACAATAACGGACCTTATTATAGCGGACTTCACTTATAACGGCCAAACAAAATTATAATTTTCATGGTAAAAAATAAAAGTTTTAGTCATCAATATGTTAATATTTACTGAGAAAAAGTTCCAAGATGCCACGCGTTTTTTTTATTTTTTATTATTATTATTATTTTATTTGATTAAAAAAATAAGGTGCTGATGAGAAGGAAGTATTGTAATACTACGCGTGATCTAGCTTTATGTTTTTAACCTATATATATTTCGGCTATGCTATAAGTAAAGAAAAACTTATATGCCAGTATACCAAATTTAACTAAAATCTAGTAATTGGTCCAGACGATAGAAGCAGGTTTGTTCGTTGCTCTTCTCAATAAATTATCGGTGTTANTACGCCCACCCCCGTCCCCCTCTCCAACACCATTATTGTCATGTCCTACTACTTCCTTTGTATTAGCATGACATTTTAACAGACATTTTATAATATTACCTTTAAAATAACAGTTATTTACACACCACGCACCTGGGAAATAATGTAAGATATTTTTTCCCGCGTGACTGAGATAATTCATGAGTCAAAGCCGAAGGAATCAAGGCAACTAAATCCCGAGGCGAAGCCGAGGGATTAATGCAATTAGCTCCCGTGGTTTAGTCGAGGGAGATTATTATAACAAGGGAATAATAATGCATTATTTTCGAGGTAGGTACAAAATTATATCTCCAGAAAACCCGCTATACACTTATACCTTATGTATAAGATTTATCCAACAAAGATAACATTTGTTTTTCTTTATTAAACGAATTTACTACAAAAATAAAATGATTGAAAGCAATTAATAATCGCTTTTAAAGTAATAAAAAAATAATTACAAGATAAAAATAACTTTTTATAAAAATCATGTCAACAAAACAAGTAAGGCGCGCTTTACGTAAGTACGTGAGACGATAATCGCCGGTTTCTGTACGACTTAGTTATAATTATCAGGTGTTATAGTTGCACATTCCTTTTCTACACTTCAAGACCTTTAAATTGATGTACAACATGCCATGGTAAATAAAAACTTTTTTCAGTCCCCCGCCATATTTGCCACCATCTTGAAAATATTACGTTTGTTATTTTAATAGTTGCGTATTCTTTTTCTACACTTCAAGACCTTTAAATTGATGTATAACATGTCATGGTAACTAAACACTTTTTTTTAGTCACTCGCCATAATATTGGCCGGGCATCTTGAAAATATTAAGGGTAGAAACTCCAAAATGCGTCCAGTTGCATCAAACGCCGAGATGCACCTGCGTGCCAAATTTTATGTTTCTAGCTATAGTAGTATATGAATTGAAACAAGCCAACGGACAAACGACACCAACGGACAGACGGACAGACAGAGCCGTTATATAAGGTTTCTTTTTGTACTATGTACAGAAACCTAAAATGGGGCATGTGAAAACAAATAAAATAACTTATATTTCCATACTTGCGGATTAATTCCGAACTAACTTTCCTTACAGCAAAATTTAGATGGTGAAAGTGGATTATAATCCCGTTTTTACATTATATCCCTGTTATCACATTATTTCCCCGTTTTTAAGGACGGGCATGAAAAGAAAATCATTATAACCTATAAACTTGCCCTGAAGATAATAAATATTACAGTGGAACAAGTGAAAAAAATGACACATTTCTTATTAGTTAAATCAGTTAATATAAATGAAACTGTCAAAGCTGAATTAGGGTTTAATCTAGGTCATTGGGGTTAGAAAGGAATTACAAGAGATGGGGATGAAAATAACTTGGGGAGGGTGGAGGGGGGTAGCGTGTGTAAAACAGCCGTCTGCACTCAGCATAAAATATTTACTACATTTTGGAGAGATAATGCTGGGTTCTTAGTTCTTAGGGCCTATGATAAGAGGTCGACCGAGGATAAACCAAGCTTAAAGTTTTTAGCATGTGTAAAACAGTATATCGTTTTTGGCATTACATATTGTTTCTTTTATTTTAACATAAATATATTAATATTAAACTCTCAAAAATCTATTAAAATATAAAATAATTAAAAGAAGTTAGTATTAGTACACTTTTTAAAATGGGTTTAAGAAGTTAATCGTCGTTAGCTCATTTCTTAGAGGTGCTTAGAGGTATGTTTAGAGGGGTTTAGAGATAGTTAGATATGGTTTGCGGTGGTTAGACATGGTTATAGGTGGTTAGAGATGGTTAGAGGTGATTCGATATGGTTAGAGATGGCTAGATATGGTTAGAGTTGGTTATTGATGGTTAGAGGTGGTTAATGGTGGTTACATCCATGCTTTAGAACCAGGAGATCCGGGTTCGATACCTGAAAAGGCCACACGCTCTTTGATATAAGATTATTTACATAAGACTTTACGCGATCTAATTTTGTCTTATGGCTTTCCGTGTGACTTAATCACACACAAAAATCATGTTGAAATTCATATGTTTTTTCTTTTCTTTTACGTTAACACTTTTTGACATGAGTCATAAATAATTTGGCAGTGAGACTTTAATTTTAAAGGAAACAAAAATAACTGAAAACAAAACAAACAAATGAAGTATAACCTTTACCTTGCTGAAGCCTAAAAAAACCTACCTTTGATTCATCATATTATATGAAAAATCATAACCAAATTTGGATGGTACCTATTCCTTGTGACTGACCATTTTATGTGATTTGCTGTTGCTGCAAGACTGATCATAACATAAAAATCAAACCATGTAGACAGTTATAAATTAGTTTAATGTTATAAGATATGAGTGATGGACCATGTGATGGATCTCTTTAGGTGTGAATAAAATACAAATTATACCAATTTCAAAGACTAGTTAAATGTTGTGGATAGTTTTAAATTATTAAAATGGTGTCAGACGGTTAACAATTATAATGGGTCCAACGTTGAGCTTATAATTATGGCCTGCCATCCAAATTTCATTGAAATTGGACGATTAGTTTTTAAGATATGCTGGATCAACGACCGAATTAGGGACATAAAAAAATATTCGTTCTTCAGAACCATCACATAGCTTCCGTTACCTTTGGTAAGCTCGGCCGCAAAATACTAGTTTAAACAAATGCTTGCAGATACTGGCACTATAGCCCTATTACATTGTTGTTATATAAAGTAAAAGTATAGCAGAGGTAGTATAAGATGACAGAGAACAGTAAGATTAAATGACAGTATAGATGAATGTTATATAGTTGTATGAGATCTTCAGCCGATCTAATCCCTTCACGGTCTGTTGGGCCGCTTATTATTTTATTATCATTTCTCATTTCTATGCAAGTCATATGAGATGTCAGTATAATTAAAACAAATATTAGTATAAGATGACAGTAGAGGCTAAATTACATGTTATGGGCTAATTGATGTTTGTAGTTTAGTAAATATTTAAAACAAATAGAAGTTAAGGATAATGATGAATAATCTGCTGATTTAATAATACAGTAAAAATATATATATATGTTGTCTGTGTCGATGATTGTATAAAACTGTGTGTGTCAGTGTCGTGTCAAATAAATATTTATGACAGTGAGAGAAGGTCCAAGGTTCTTTTGTGAAGATAACATTTGAGATGTGGATAAAAAAAGAATAGTTAATAAATTAAATTGTGTATTTGGCAGCAACCTTATTTACTTGTGCTTTATCTAGTGCAACACTGAAGGGAATCATGGAGTTCAGTGTTACCCTAGATAAAAAACAACTAAGTAAGGTTAGTGTTAAATACACAATTTTATTTATGTTATTCATTATTATTATTTTATTAACTAGGTAATCATGAGAGTTCATGATTCCCTTATTTCCATTATTCCCTGTTCAACCTGATTGGGTGCAATGAGTAACTTTCCTCCTTGTAAACTAGAGAGAAAAGATATATTTTCCCATCTTTTGGAGGTAGTAGTTATTATGCACCTAGGGAATAATGTAAGACATTATTTCCCGTGTGACAGAGTTGATTCCTGAGGCAAAGCCGAAGGAATCCAGGCAACTAAATCCCGAGGCGAAGCCGAGGGTATTAATATCAATTAGCTCCCGAGGCGTAGCTGAGGGAGACAATTATAACAAGGGAATAATAATTCATTATTCTCGAGGTACATACAAAATTTTATCTCCAGAAAAAGCGCTAAGAAAACTGTGTATTTCTTTATTAAACGAATTTAATACAGATATAAAACAATATAGATTAATAATCACTTTTAAAGTAATGAAAAAGATAAAGTTCAACAAAAGTAAACAAAGCATCGTAGAATGACTCGCAATAGAGCTGGGAGTTTAAAAGCAGTGCTGCCAACCAATTTCAACAAATGCACTACGTTTGCTATTCATTCTCTACTATTTACAAAATAATTAGGTTGATGAACGTGGATTATAATCCCGTTTTCACATTATTTCCCTGTTTTTACATTATTTCCCTGTTTTTAAGAATGGGGATGAAAAGACCCACATTATTACCTATAAACTAGTCCTGAAAAGTTACTTTTCGTCCCTACTGGAGATAAAATACATTTTCTTTAAAGAATATGTAAAAATAAAATTTAAAATATATTTATATATGCATACATTAGACTGAAGGAATTGTCAAGAGCGAAGCACTATTTAGAGGCAGGTTTTGGCAGATCGGCCTATTCATCATCGTAGTTCTCTTTTGTTACAGCTCTACTTCAAATCCTTGTATAAAGGCAAACAAGGATAATGGGCTTCTACTTTATTGATTATCTACAGAATGCGAGTATTTCCTCGATATCTGGCCGCCACAACGTGACAGTGACACCGAAATATCACAAGTCCAAGCTAGCTAGCTGTTACGAGATGCTTCGCGTCTTGGAAACTTGGTATTTTCCCCTACTCCTTGCCTTCACTCGAAGCCTTTGTGATTAAAGCATCTTAATGAGGACTTTGAGTGTTGAAAATTGAGCTTCCAGCTGCTTCTAGCTCTCACTCACTTCATCTACTCCGACATGGTTTTCTACCCCTATTACACTCTCATTCCTCTTACAGAATCCCCTCTTCCATTGATCTTTAACAGGCTTTGAATGAGCTTCTACATATCATCATCTACTTCAATTTTCGAACCTTTCCATGCGTCTAGATCAATTACATATGTAGCGTTCCCTTGATTTTGTATAGAGAAAATTTCTTTTGATGTCGATACATAATGAACGGTTTCACTAAAACCTTATAAGTACGTGTTTTGTATATTCTAAATCTAAAGTATCTAAAAAGGTGGTGAATAAAATTAATTAATAATTTCTCTCTTGATTAATGACTCTTTTTGTTGTTACCTAACACCATTTTTTTGCTTACGAGCTTACCAAGGGCAAGCTATGTCATAGTTCTGACGGAAATATTTTATTTTTCCGATTTCAAAATTCCAAGACATAAATCCGTTTCGGACATCAGGGATTATTGGTTCTGTGTCTGTCTGTTTCTATAAAGTTTTTTCTTTATACAATCCAAGAAACTTTTATAAATTCTGATTTCATTCTATATTGCCAAATGTACAGAGAGTCAGAAATTGAGCAAATTTGCAATCAATTATGGATTATTATACAATCAATGATTATTATTTACAGTCACTGCACAGTACTTTCCTGTTTTATTAAACTAGGAATTAGGCATTTCTGTCTTCGCAGATAAATTGCTCAAGTTCTGTCAAATTTCTGTGTATTCTAGTTATAATAAGCTAGTAAGGAAATTTTAAAAGGAATTTTTCCTTTTACCTTAAAAATATAAAGGGAATTTTTAAATTTCTTAAAGTTATTAAAACTTGTTACAGGTTCTTTATTGAAGCGAGCGTAAGCGAGCTTCTTACATTAAACGAAATATGCATCTTGTCTGTCTGTCTGTGTGTCTGAAACGTACGACGATAACTTGAGTAAAAGTTGACCGATGTTGATGCAATTTGGTACACATGTTCATTTTACCAATGCTCAGGACGAGTTCGTTGGACAGCTTGATCCGTCCAAGAGTTCGCGCGCAATGCTCGCGTAAACGTGAGCTTCAAATTTAAAATTGGAATTTCAGAACGGGAAAAAATTCTATCATCACCTATTCGATGAGACGAACATTTTTTTCAAATAACATTTTTTAGTAAAACCAACAACGACACCGCTATGAATTAATAAAGATCGCTAAAACTATTAAAGCGGACCCAAACGTTTAAAATAGAGAAAACAACCTTTTTACCGATATCTTACGTTTTAACGTAACGATTTTAATAAAACTTCATATACATCGTCTAAAGTACGATTGAAACAAGTATGTAAAATTTCAACTTGATACAAGCAGTAGTATTTGAGTAATGAAGTGATACATTTTATAATAATTGAAAAGGAGATGTGTGGTTAGAGGAATAGTAAGAATGCAGGGAGGTTCCCTTACTACTAGCCGCTAAACTACTACTATACCTATTATCTATCACTATTTTTTTCAATATTCAATACGTATTTATTACTATACGCTCGCTTCAATGATAGAGCCACGCGATGCCTAGTAGTATTAGCTTTCATAACGTTTTCTTTTTTTTTTTTTTTATAAAAGAAACGGAACTATAAAAGTGGAAAAGAGGGCGCGAGGTATTCATACGAGCGTTATGAATATGATCTCCCGTTTCGATTACGTATTTTTGGTGAAGCGGATTTGATTTGATACGATCCGTCGTTCTCCATTCACGCAACGTTTTGAACTTGCCGTTCGTTTTCAAAACCGTTTCCAAAACGATGTGTGAACGTGGTATTTATTAAACTAAAATTCATCGATTATAAGACGCACCTCTTATACAAGATGCATTTCAATTTCCGCAGTGCAAAAACCGGGACAAAAATGTGCGTCTTACATTCGAAGCAGTACGGACTAATACATATTTTACCGTTAAAAGGAGAAGCTTTGTACCTGCATTTTTTTGTGAAAATTTATTATGGTTACAATACCTTTCTCGAGCGACCAAAGAAAAGAGAAAAATAAATTATTCTTTCATCGCCCACTATTCTATACGGACTTAACAAAGTAGGGAATTATTATTTATTATAATCTCCACTTTGTAAGCATAAGCACCTTACAAAATTTTACTGAGATTATACTCTTTGATTTATTCAAGATTAACCCGGGAGGGCTTCGAGAGAGTAGAGGTCTCGTTAGAAAGCATAATCTTTTATGACTGTTTATCTTTATGTTTATAAGTGCTTAAAGAAAAACCTTCTCTTGAGCTAATAAAGAATAATGAAAAAAAGAGAAGATTATTAGGTTCCTTACCGAAGGTAACAACCTCTCTTGAAAATTATGAATTTAAGATTATACTCCCAAACATTACCTTGGAGAAATGGCTATTCGAAATTGCACAGTGCTAAAAATCCCGTTCCGGGGGGAGAATTGTAGTGAAGACAAAATTTCATCAAGGAAGGAAAACTATCGACAACAAATTATGACTATAAGCATATTCACACGGAAAGTTATTATTTTTTAAAAAGAAAAAAAAAAAACGAAATGANATTTTATCGTTAAAAGGAGAAGCTTTGTACCTGAATTTTTTTGTGAAAATTTCATTATGGTTACAATACCTTTCTCGAGCGACCAAAGAAAAGAGAAAAATAAATTATTCTTTCATCGCCCACTATTCTATACGGAGTTAACAAAGTAGGGAATTATTATTTATTATAATCTCCACTTTGTAAGCATAAGCACCTTACAAAATTTTACTGAGATTATACTCTTTGATTTATTCAAGATTAACCCGGGAGGGCTTCGAGAGAGTTGAGGTCTCGTTAGAAAGCATAATCTTTTATGACTGTTTATCTTTATGTTTATAAGTGCTTAAAGAAAAACCTTCTCTTGAGCTAATAAAGAATAATGAAAAAAAGAGAAGATTATTAGGTTCCTTACCGAAGGTAACAACCTCTCTTGAAAATTATGAATTTAAGATTATACTCCCAAACATTACCTTGGAGAAATGGCTATTCGAAATTGCACAGTGCTAAAAATCCCGTTCCGGGGGGAGAATTGTAGTGAAGACAAAATTTCATCAAGGAAGGAAAACTATCGACAACAAATTATGACAATAAGAATATTCACACGGAAAGTTATTATTTTTTAAAAAGATCAGAAATTGAGCAAATTTGCAATCAATTATGGATTATTATACAATCAATGATTATTATTTACAGTCACTGCACAGTACTTTCCTGTTTTATTAAACTAGGAATTAGGCATTTCTGTCTTCGCAGATAAATTGCTCAAGTTCTGTCAAATTTCTGTGTATTCTAGTTATAATAAGCTAGTAAGGAAATTTTAAAAGGAATTTTTCCTTTTACCTTAAAAATATAAAGGGAATTTTTAAATTTCTTAAAGTTATTAAAACTTGTTACAGGTTCTTTATTGAAGCGAGCGTAAGCGAGCTTCTTACATTAAACGAAATATGCATCTTGTCTGTCTGTCTGTGTGTCTGAAACGTACGACGATAACTTGAGTAAAAGTTGACCGATGTTGATGCAATTTGGTACACATGTTCATTTTACCAATGCTCAGGACGAGTTCGTTGGACAGCTTGATCCGTCCAAGAGTTC
>KZ652294.1:14911-31550 GCA_001010745.2 Gerris buenoi
ATTATTAGAAGTAGTGATCTAATATTAATGAAACTTTGTATGCAAGCCTTATTTAATATCAGGAACTCGGGAAAAAATTAATATTTGAACTTTTTAGTACATATTTGTACTTTTGCTACAAAGTGTACTTTTGGTACAAAGTATACTTTTTTTTATTTTTTATTAAATTTATTACGTTACCATAGTAGTACGTACGTACTGTACGTTAACATTTGGAGCATGTTGAAGGCTTTGTTTCTCTGAAGAAATATGGTTAGAACCAATGTAATTAAATATTTACTGGACCAGTGTAAGAAGAGACAGAGACGGGAATATGTCCGACTTTCCTATTCCCCCCCGTCACTCCTGTCACTCCACCTTACTCAAGCCCCTCTACAATTCCACAGCCTAAGATACTAGCTCACTTTCTTACCTTTGCACTGATTGTTTACTTTCTCATATATAGACTGCAAATTATAATACTGAATAATTACAACCATCTACAACTTTACCTGATCTTACAAATACCATGAGTATATAAGTAGTTGGCATATATCTACCTGGCCACTCGACGGGTGAAGGCTGGCCATAGGCCAGCCAAGACCGGCGAGTTTTCTTTATATAAGGTTGTGTTCATTTTATTTATTTATTTATTTCTCTTGTTACGTTCTCCTTTTTTTTTTAACGGGGTGTTTTGTGAAAATTGAGATTGGGTGATGAAGTGTAAAATGAGCAATTTTACATATTTTTGTTGTATAAACCTCTTCTTTTTAGGCCTGAGCCTTGAATATTGTGCCTTTTATTATTATTCATATATTTTGGAGTGAAACTACATTGAACTGAGTATTTCATCATCCAAATGTTTATTTTTTAGTAACTAACAAGATATATTAAATTTGTTGAAGTATGTTTAGTGAAGTTTGCAAGATAAAGTTACCAAACAAAATAAATTCCTTTTTATTAAATCAAAATTAACATAAAAGGATCTTGGATATGGAAGATGCCTTGTATATGTGAACAAATTTAATTAATTATTTTATTTATTAATATGTGGAGCCACAGCCCTTAGTGACCCTTTTAGGCCTATCAAAGAGCTCATTCCCCAGTTAATAGATGACAGCATGACACACAGGTATGAGGTATGCGTATCGCTTCATCAGTTAATTTAACCGTAGTTAAAAAAGAATTTTATTAAATTTATTTACAAAAAGTTTTACTTTATATCTTTTGATGAAAAATGAAAAGTCTTCTGTGCAAACTATTTTAGTTAAATTTTCTTGTATCATAATGAGACCAAAGTAAATGATATTGAAACGATGAACGGCGGAAATCACGTCCAAATATACTTGATACGAAATCTCTAAATCTCTGTTTAGATGCGTAGAAAGTGTTAGTTGAACTCATAATAATCAGCTGTTCAAATTCAAAATGGCGGATAATTCACATCGCGAGAAAAAAATATTTTTTTTAAAATTTTTTGTAGGGTATCAAATAAAAGGTATTAAAGTGTAGATTACAAATATATAAACCACTTAGGGTTAGTGTTTAGTTTTCGGCGCCATTTTGTCAAAAAACATCGAACATTTTCGTGTCCCCCCCCCCCCCTAAAATCGTACTTCCGCTGTTACTAAAAATATATAAAAATATTCAAAATGTGCGGTCTGCTGGGCTTTTTTTTTTTTAAATTTTGAGTGGGGTATCAAATGAAAGGTATTGAAGAGTAGATGACAAAAATATATAACACTTGAGGGTAATATTTTATTTTCCCCGCCATTTTGTCAAATAATTAATAATCCCCCTCCCCCTCCTGCCCTTACTAATTTTGAAGTGGGGTATCAAATGAAACGTATTGACGAGTGGATTACAAATATATATACCACTTAGGGTTAGTGTTTCATTTTCGGCGCCATTTTGTTATAAACATCGAAATTTTTCGTCCCCCCCCCCTCCGCCCCCTTACTAATTTTGTTTCACAATACCAACGAAACCCTTTTTACGTGAGAATTCACGCCTTACCAATTTTTTATTATTAGTTTTACGAAAAAAAGTTATTCTTTATAAAAAGTTCTGCATGGTCCAATCCAAAGCCTAAAATTATTATCAGTCATATTCGAGGTTTGTCAAAAACCATAATATTCGCGAGTAAAGATCCTTTATTTTTGACAAAATCAAAAATTGTTTTTAATCAAAGTTGATTAGAATTTGAAAACTACGTTCCAACATCTTATTACACGTATCTACAATAAACATTTTTTTTTTTTTTTTTACATTTCTTATAAGTTTGATTTATATAAAAAACTTTTATTATTGATTTTACCAAACAAAATGTCTTCTTCATAAAAAGTTATCAATGATTGTAGATCTATAATCATGGATTATTCTTTCTTATTAAACACGTTCTTGATAAAGTGCTTTAGAATATCTAATAACTGTCAACAAATGTCAAACATTACATGTGTGTTAGCAATAATTAGAAATCCCAGTAATATTGAGTATTTAAAATAAAAATCAGGAAAATTGAACAGAAATCAGGGAACATTTTTGGTTTCGTGTCTGTCTGTCGGTCAATCGCTCAATTTTTGCGAACAAATCTTAAAAACTACAAAAAATAATCATTTTTATGCTAAATTCAGATGGTAGGTCATAATTAGCCCATTGTTGTTCCTTTTAAGTTTCAACCTTCTGGACAAATTTGTTTCTCTTCCACATGCTCTCAACATTTATTTACAACTATATCTTTAAAAGTACTCATCTGATTTTTATGAAATTTAGATTGTTGGTAGAAAGTAGCCTGCTTATAGCCTCAGATCAATTTCAACTGTCTGCTTAATTCAAATGCAGATTTAAAAGAACGGGGGGAAAATGAAATAAATAAGTCAATAATAGGTTGTAAAAGCATAAAATTATTTATTCATATATGTACACATTTATAAAATAGAAATAGGGCACGAAGAAGCTATGTGCCCCACTAATTGGTAGACTAATTGAGTAATTCCCATGATGCTCAAACTATGTTATTCAATTTATTTTGTTATCTATAATTTCATTTTAAAATATTCAACTCGCCTCTGGCATTTTAGTAATAAGAAAAATAGAAGGATTCATTCTAAATTCTTTAACCACAATTTTTGAGTGAAGGCAAATCTAATTGGAACTAAAAAATGCATAAGATCCCCGTGTGCATCCTTCTATTAATTATCTTCATATTTTTATTCGACCGAAGGCTACTTTTGGTGTTTTCTTAAATACACCAATGCATATACGAGTTTATCTTTTTGTCGCGCATGAGAATTTCGCTATCACTTCATTTACGGGATATCTCTGGTCTCTGGCTGTATTTACCATAATATTTACTTTAGTAAGAAACAATTGAACAAACGTGGCAAAAAATAATATAATTATAAAGGTACAAATTTTTGTCTTTCTGGGAAAAGCATTCCGTGACAAATTTATAATTCTAGCCCTGAGAGGTGCTCGCGGTATAAAATGAATTTGCCACGTTTCTCTTTGTAAAAAAAAACCTCTAAGATGACTATCTTCTTTTCACCCTAATTAGTCTCTGTGTCATTGTTTATATTGTTGTCTATTTATATGGATATCTTTTTAATATATCACTCTGCATTTGAAATCCATTCATACAGTCTATATATTCTCCTCAAATGTTTGCAGAGGGTTCTGATTGAATCCATTCATGAACCCATCTTCAAAGGTTCATCCGAAGCTATAATCATTTGGTTTAATCTATCCCTCTCTGAATAATTATCTCAGTTAACCCTTAAGAGAAATAGATAGAGATTTAAATTTAGCGTGACTTCAATTCGATTTGTAAATTTAGCCTAATATGCAAAGTACCTTCCATCTTCTGATGGCCTTATGAAGGCTGAAAGCTCCTTTGGCAAATCAAAAGTTTATTTTACGTGGTGAGATAGTTTTTAGTTTTTCTTCATTCTCAGGTGTTATCATGATAATTTATGTGGATATTGCGGATATTTTTCTCTTATATGACTTGTACGATACAACCTCCTCTGATTTTATTCATTTTCTGCACAGTTAGAATTTCCTTTTACTGGACAGATCTGCTGACATCCTGGGATCTAGAGCTCCTTTCCTGTTCGTACCCTTAAAGTAGCGTTAAGAGAGTTTTCCTACCTCTTTCTCTTGGGTCTCCACTCCTGCCAACCAAAAAACATCATTACAAAGACTTCTCCCCTCTCGTGATACTAGGTTTGTGCATCCACACCGCATTATTCCAAGGGAGGGGAGATACCAGGATCTCTTCGGCCATCTTGTTTTATTTTTTTTTCTTCTCAAGCCCTCCCCTACCCTCCATATTGGATCCGGTGGGAGCCCCTGGCATGATACGGGTCCGTTTTTGTTCAATAGTTGACGTGTTTCGGTATTGGGATAAACCTTCGGTATTGGGAAAAAAAAATTGTTTGAAAAAATTGATTATTTTATCAACTCGTTGTGTTAGTGAATTTAATAATTCTTGAATATAGGTTTACTTTTACCATTCGCGAGTTCTTATTATAAAATCAATTAGTGGTACATTTGTATTTTATTGTAAATCATAAGCTGTAACTAAAGAGTTATTATTGTGATTAACCCAACGCCCTAATATTTTTTTTTTTTTTAAATTGTACGTTCTCTTATTGATTTAATTTATGTATTTATTAATTATATTGAATATACCTTATAAAGTAGAATATTTGATGTTTTACTTTTAGTACTATTTGTTAGTACTTTCTACCTAAATTCTGTGTTCTTACTACAGTGTAAACTACAATTTTTATTATCAATCCATAATTTATAGCCTAAATGCGTCCAAACCGCAGTGTGCATTTAATGTCCACTTTTATGTTATTTGACTATATCCACTAACTAGTTTACCTTTTGGGTTTTATTTTTTATAGTTCTTTTAAGTCTAAATTTTTTATTGATGTATTTAATTGTTTATTAGATATTATTAATTAAACAAATTAATTTCGTAATCCTTTGTAAAAAACAAAAGACAATAATTGCAATAATTTATGGACTATATAGTGAACATGCCAGTTAAATTCAGCAAATAATTCTCTTGGCTTAGGTAACTATAAAATTTATTTCCTATAATAATTAGTAATAAAGCAAATGATTTTCATGACTTACTGGTCATTAAAAATGCTATAGGCCTATATTATATGTTCGCACTTAGTATTTCTCATACTTTTATGACTACCCTGTTTAGAGGTGGTTAGAGGTATATAAGCCCTTATGAATCTTGACTAGTTAAACTCATAATTTATTCGTATCTTTTTGAGTTGTCGCGATAAATCTTCTGATTTGAAATTAAATTAACTTTTTTCATTTGCTACAGAAATCGAAAATGAATATTCATTAGGGGTATTCACGATCTTTGTTTAACAAGTTAAATGATAAAAATTGAAGATCGTGAGGGACCTTGACCAGAAGACCAGAAGAGTTAAAAGTCAAATTTTAAGCAGGTAGAACTTTCAGTGGCTTACGCATGCACCATTTGACTGATTTTAGATTAGATTACCCTAATATTTTAGGGTGAATTCGTTATTTTTGGGCTAATTTATCTCTAATTATCTCTGAGATTACCTATACCTACTCACAATCATCACAGAAAACAATCACGAAAAACCTTCCCAATCTCAATCATGGTATAGAAATATATTGTTCTCATCTGTTTACCTACCTCCATGATCTCAACCCGATTTTATATCTGCCAAACTTTATTTATCCCAATCAAAGCCAAATTAAATGTTAAAGGTATATAACTAGTTATTTGTGAAAAATGGAGGATCATTTAACCAATTTAACTGACTTAACACAGTTAGGACGTTAAACTAAAGGTCGTAAATGCCCTTATTATATGTATTTTGAAAATATACTACACAAAGGCTGCAATACGCAATACATCTAACATCTAATACATACCTACACTCTACACGTATCACCCACGCAATTTTCCTTTGTTTTTCAGGCACTATTATATTTATTGAATCAAACTCGTTCTACTATGAAAGCGGGGTTTCTCATAATTGCCTTTTGGCAGATGATGGGATTGATATGCCAACCACGTGGCATCTTTCCATACGTATATAATAATTGTGTAAGTCCTTTGTCAGTCATAAGCCCTCCAAGCTTGTATCACGGATTAGTTATAAATAAGCTACCACAGTGAGAGCTGATTTGGATTATATTCAATAAATGGCATTGTTATAATTGCATGCAGAGGTAGACGAAAAGCTCTGCTAAACACCAGCAGTGGTATCTATGCAAGTACTTGACTACGGCTATACATAACATACGATATGAGGAATGAGGAGCCCTTGATATTAGCTACTACATAACCAACAATTTTGAGAATATTTGATACCCTGTACCCTGAAACACTAATAACACACTATCCTCTTGATGAAGTATAATATCCAAACTCTAGACACATGTAAAGCATTATTATAATATAATAAGCTGATCAGCTGATCGGGTTATCAAAATTATTGGGCACTTCCAGACCACCTAGAGANGGGGCGAATGCTTGTATCATATACAATGGTTTATTATAAACCTATGAGGAGGTTTGATGTTTATATACGCCAATAAAACAAAGAACATACACTAACTTAGCAATTTTAATCCTTGTTCCTTATTCATTATTTTACTTAAAAAATCCGTCCGATACAACGTACTAAACTTTCTCATATACGAGTACATAATTCTTTGGTCTAGTGCTTTCCAATTACTATTTGTTTCGAGTTTTTGTATGTTACATTTAATTATTATTAAACATTTTATCAACATTTACCGGGAATCGATCCTAACCTCTCACACTTTGCATTTATTTTCTCAGGTACTAGATTTTTCCGGAGAAAATTACTTATAATAGTTAGATTTGTATTATAGTACATTTATCAAAATCTTAGGAACTTTTTCGATAATTTTTTTTTTTACGTTTTTTACAAAGTTTTTGGGGCCTCCAAATTAAGCTCCAAAATCTATTTCTTAATTTCGCCCCAGGGTACGATTTTTTTCAGAACATTTATACCAAATTTAATTAAAATTAGCCCACGTCTGCACAGACGACAAACCTTCTTTTGTGGACTCAAAAGACCTTAAAACTTTAAATCCATCAAAATCTCAAAAAATTAATTTTCGTGCCATCACAATACTTTCTCTTTAAAGTAATTATTGCACTTAAAGAAACTGATTTGATTTTAAATCACTTTTCTTTAAAAGTACAAGTAAATAAAACTTACTACAAAAACTACAATTAAATTAAAACTACAGTTATTTAAATCGACTAAGTTACAGTCAAGTTGTTTTAATAATAACAGTAAATTTGGAAAAACCACGGTAAATTATAATAAACTGATATTGTATTAATATAATGTTTAAATTTGATCGTTACCGAATTAAAAAAATCTAAGATATTTTGGTTGCCTATGCTCCTAATTCTATATCTACGTATACCGATCTACTCTTTTTCAGTATCCTAAAACAACACTTTACTAAAAATAACAAAGGTACTTAACTTCTTATTTTTTTCTTCAAAACTTCGTAAAAAGGTAGTTCGTTCCTGACCTTTTGTGTCCTTGATCTTAATATCGTGAGTGGACCATTTTCTTCTCTGTTTTCTGCTGTTTCACCGCCTTCTTTATAACTAGATTTTTTTGTTACGACTCACAAAAAAATCTAATATTGGTAGGTGCTTCTTAGTTTGATGAGATCCTTAATATATTTTGTTCCCAGTGAACTGAATTTTGAAAAAAAAAAAAATAATAATAAGGAACCCTTCTCTGATGATGTTTTATCTTGTTCTACCTGGAAAGTTTTTCGTACTTTAGGACCTTGATATTTTTCCTTTTAAATATTTCTTTTCATAATTTCAATACGGGAACTTTTTGGCCCTTTTTTTTTACAATTAATCATATTTTTCTGTCTCCCTTTTATTTGTTTGAAAAAGATGTAAGGAATCCATTTTTCATAATTCTTATATTTTGTGTCGTATTTTTGTTAAATATATTCATCTACATTTCCCTTGAGTATTAAGGTTCATGGCAGTAATTTTTACTGTGTATAAATGAAAAAATTTCTTAAAATTGAATCATCCTTTTGTGTATCTTTTGTCATTCTTTTTATACATTTTATTTGTACCCATTCCTATATATATATACAGAGAGAGGGAAAGTGAGAGCAAAACTTAGAAAGAAGAAAATTAAATCACCAAAATACAAATATTAGCATCGTATGAAAAAGTTTCTAGACAAAATCATTATGAATATACCATAAACAAAATAGTCTTTTGTACGATTATTTTATTCGATAAATATTCCCAAAAACGTTGAATTTGATTGTCAGATTATGCCATGTAAAATCTCTGGTTCATAATTTTACTTATCAACGGTTATATTTTTTTAAAATTTGTACATTGAACACCGATTGAACCTAGATTTGCGTAACGCATACGTGATTGATGTTTGGGGGACGAAGTAAAGTTAGGGAGCTTACCCAATTAGAGATCACATCTTAAGGTGGGGCTAAGAGCTAAAATAGTGAATTTAAATTGTTAAATGCTCTTCTAATATGTAAGCAAAGGATCAGATTTTTACATTTTCCTTCATTCTTTTGAAATGTTTCTTCATCCTGAGTGCAATTCTAATAACTACAATATATGTCTTAACTGTATAAATGTACGTGCTATTCCGCTATTCCCCTTTAAATCGAAATCTTAAATTTATGCCTTATTGTTCTGATGTTATTTTAATAGTGTCAATATGTAGGGTAAACAAATTATATGAAATAGTCAAGAATAACATCAGAACAATTAGGCTTATTTTATTTGTGCTTATTCTGCACACAGTTATGGTTTAACGCAGATACAATTCTGTGCCAAACTTTTCTCTTTTAAACTTTTTTGTCAGCAATTTTTTTTCCATATTATTGTTATCTCCTCCTTCCGTTACTGTACCTCTTGTTTAAGGAATATATATTCTTTATGTGCAGCTTATCCTGGTTTCTTGGTCATTGTTGCAACAATATAATATGTAACTTTGTTTAGTATTTTTTTTAAAAAATCTTAAAAAAATATCCCCATATCTTTATAAAAACCATTGTGAAAAAAAGTCGTGAAAGTCATAAATCCTTTTAAAATAATTTTAAGTCAGCACAGAAAACGTTAGAAAATCATAGTATTTGTTGCAATCAAATCAATGAATAATGGAATATGATTCTTGATTTGGAATATGATTCTTCTTCTTGAAATAAAATTATTTTTAATTAATGGATTATAGACCATGAATATTTTGGGACTATGGTATTTAGATAAATTAGAGGCAGAGATTTCAATAAGTTCAGATCTGATGGTTACTTTATTAATCAATGGAAGAATTGAACTGTTTAAAGAGAAATCAATGAATGGAATTATGAAAATAAGGGAGAAAATCCGGAATCGCTCAGAAGAATGCTGCTATCTGGATCAACTTATCTTTTCAAGAAATGAGTTTGGCCAAACTATGCAGAATAATAATATGTTGTTTCTTATAAATAAATTTTTTTAAAAATAGAAAAATAAAAACTAGAATATGGGTGAAGAATCTTTATCATTAAACTTAGTCTTGATGTTAAAATAGTTCATGTGAATGACAAGAGAGAAAGAGCAAAGGGAAATTTTGAATAATCTAAATGTCAAAAGTGTAATAAAAGGAGAAAGTGTAGGAAAGTAGGTAGGACAAGAAAGTAGATTGGCCAGGTGGTGACTTATTAAACTTTATCAGAGAAGAGAAGACGGAGGATAAAGGTAGAAAAAGAATTGGAAAAAATATAGCGTAGATCTCTATTGCACAAAATTAATTTAGATACTAATTGTTCTACTAAAAAAGGAGACTATNACCCAGAGAGGACAATCTGTGCAAAGTGCTCGCTCCATGTCTTTGGACAGAAAAAGGTGGAGAAGTTTTTGGTACTCCTCAACACTGGAAGGTAGAAGAGGACTCGACTAAGTAAGTAAGTAAGAATTTACTGTAAAGGGTCTGTAAAGGAGCAACTTTTTATGGGAATAATGACCGGGCTACATTGCTTAAAATCTAGGAATATAGTCTGCAATAAAATTTTCATATGGTCTGGCAATGTATACCTCTGTACTGTACATGTACAGCCTAGCAACATTTTAGCAATGTGTTACCTGCATTATTGCCGGACAACAGGTGGCAAAATGTCCCGCCAATATTTCGGCCACAGTATTATATATCCTGAAACTTGTTAAACTTTGTGGTATATTAGAACCACTCAATTTTCGTCTCTTGACCTCAAACAGTCGACAACAGAGACCACAAGGTGGAGGATCAGGAAACAAAACATGGCTCACAATAATTACGTATTTTCGCTCCGAGACTGATATCGTCGGCAACAATCTGGGCAGCAGTTGCAGCAGTTAGCCAGCACACGGACCATTGGACTATATTGCTGAGCTATACTTAAATATTTCCGGGCTATACAAAAATATTGACGAGCCTTGACATGAGAACATATTGCAGGAAATTTGTCTAGATTTTAAGCAATGCAGCCAAGCCATTATTGCCAGCCGCACATTGCCGTAAAATATTGCTGGTTTACAAGTTACAAGCCCTTTGACCAAACATGTTAAAGTTTTAATTTTTCCTCTTTTTTTCGAGTAGGTTCATTTTTACCGAAGATTGTATCTTTGATTAGACAAAAGTTGTTGAGATACCTTTTAGTCCAACTAAAAGAATGTTAGGTAGGTGAAATGTTGTCGCTCCGACATTATGAAGCCCTTTGTCGGCTTGGCATGTTAAAATCCTTTTCAAGATGTTAAAGGGCTTGATAAAGCCTTGTTTTCACACGGCATCCATTTATATTTGACATGAGTTAGGATTTCATTTTTTTGTTAGTCAAATCTTGCTGTACAAATCCAGATGCGATATCGGTTCTTATTATTGACTACCTGATGTCTTAACTTATTTTTAATTTGATCCCTCGCTTGACTTCTTAATATATTCTGACCGAGATTTTTTTTTATCCTATTTATAGTACAGTAAAATTAGCTCNTAAAAGATTTAAAGAAATTAGAGTTGTAAAAAAAGAAAGTTTGAGTCATCATGAAAACAAAACAAAGGCAAAACAAATCAGTGTTGCCACTTTTTTCCCAATTTTTAGCGATTTTTTAAAATAATCATTGTGAAATAATAAAATTTGTTTATCACTATAATTATTTAAGTTATTTTCAAAAAATATATAACTTTTTAGCAGAATAATACGCTTAAATATATAAAAATAAACAATGTGGGAGTGTTTATAACCTGCGATGAGTAAAATTTTCTTAAAATGTGACAGCCTGTTTCTTATTTTGCTGACACCTTGAACTTTTGCTGACACTTTGATATTTTGCTGACACTTTATTCAAAAGAATCAAAAAAATGACATTTTGCAGACTGAAAACAGTACAACAATGCTTAATTTTGCTGCCGTGAGTAGATAAAGGATTTTGCCTGATTTATGTTGTGTTATTTTTATTTTGGAGCTATGGAAAAGGACAGAGGTAGTAAGCTATTATGAAGGGAATATGTTACTTTCTTCAGAATAAGTATTAATACATAATAATATAAGTAATATGGTTGTAAAGCATCCTTTTAATGATATACTATTTTAATTCATAAAGATTGTTATTGAATATTAGGATAGAAAAGCTAAATAATTGGGAAGAGGAACCCTTAGGAAGGCTTTAATAAGAATGCCAAATAAATTTCTTTATAATGTGTTAGTAATTTTTGTATTTATTTGTGATAAAGTATTAGTGGTTACTCAAAAAGGCTTAGAAAAGTTAAGCTTTTTAGCTTCCCTATTTAGTTCTTGTTTTATTATTTTATTTTTCAATAATATAAGGAGAGTTTTCAACAGAATAAAAAAAAAATAGTCTTCACTTTTCTGCGAAATCTAAATCCATTGTTTTTTCCCCCCTTTCTTAAAATGTTCCGGTAAAATTGAATTTACCATTTCATAATACCAAAGAAAACCGTGAGTTCAAGGATAAATTTTTAATCTGGCCTTTGGCTTGTTTAATTATTTGAGTTTTCAAAAACAGATTTCAGTTGCCACTTTATCCTTATTCGTTTCACTAGTTTTGAATCAATAAGGAAAAATGACCCATCTCTAGATCTTAATTTAGGCACGCTGCTACCCCAAAACCCTGAAACATCGTGTGGGGTTAAGACCCACAACACGAGAATTAACTGAGACCGAATATACAATTAATGGAGAAAAGCAGTAGGTAATACAGTAACAGTAATCGACTCTGTTATCTGTTGTTGATGTAAATATTAAATATTATTTTTTATATAAAGTTGTTAAAAGAGTGTCTTCGTTAAGGTGTGAAAACGATTATTTAGAAAATGTGTTTTTATTTCGCGTACTACCACGTGGTACTATATTTTTTTGTGACTGTTGATTGTGGATACAGACCCTGTGAATCGTTGCTTCTGCTTCTACTAAATTTTCGACATTTCTGCCTAGCCATTGTGGAACTAACTGCTTTATTTCAGTACGATATTGACGAATTGTCTAAGGATGTCTATAAAGTGGCATTGTTTGGTGCCAAGGATGTAGCTGATTTCAGGGAAAAATGCATGGAAGATGTGAAGAATTTATACGGACCCACCTGGAGGTATACTGTATGTATCAGCTCAAGTGGAGCAGGAAACAGAAATATATTGCCAAGGAAAAGAAGAGGTTTAACAGCGGTGAAAAAATAGATAAGACATAGAAGACAGTTCTCAGGAGCGTGCGATGCTGACTATAAAGAAGAACTGCTGAATGATGAAGAGACCGATCTGCACTATGATAGATGATAGGCAATGATGTGTCATGTATGTGTACAACAGATGCTGATAACCATCAATTTCTTGGTTGTTATGTGAAAGATTCCGAAAACAACTATAGTGACCAAACATGAGAATGTTCTCTGGACCAGAATTAATTAAAGATATCCTAATTTGGTTTTCAGACCCGCAACACGAGAATTAACTGAGACTAGATCCACTTGAGAGGGAGAAAAGAAGTCAGTGGAGTCGGTTTTTGTCTCCTATTGAGGTTAATACGATTTTTCTTTAGTGGTTTCAGTTTTCAGTTGTTTCTATACGATCTTTTTTTTAAAAAAAAATATGTATATTTATGCATGTATTCATTTAAAATGCATGTAGTTTTCAAAACGAATTTAACTATTCAAGTTGCTTTCCCGGTAACTGAGATAAATCTGATGTAACTGAAAATCGAAAACAGAGGTAAACTATCACGTGTTAACCACTTTTTTAAAATTATTAAAAAAATAAATTAATTAAAATTAAATAAGTATTAATTTAGCGGTTCTATTTATAGCCTACTGATCCCTTAGGTCCCTTGTTAGGGTATAGCTTCTTATCTAGTGGTCTGAGTTCAATTTCTGGGATACCTACACGGTGTTCTGTTCTCCCGGCGTCGTAAGGTAATAAGATCTTCTCGATAGAAGTCGACCATCGCCGATGGTCCACTTCTATTTATCGGGAACGGCTGATCTGCTTCATACTTAAAATAGTAGGCATTGATCCCTGCGTGGGTGTTATACCACACATTATTATGAATTCCAGTTGCAGTCCACCCTGTTAACCGTAAACCATTTAAGAAGGATTTTTTAACTAACCATTCTTTTCACTAGATTTTTTTCTCACTAGCTTTTGTATTTTTGTGTATGAGACAATAAAAAAATGGTGATGTGTGTTTCAGGTGAATACATTTTGAAGCGAGAAACTGAAAGCCCGGTTCCTGAAGTCAATGAGAACGAACCACCGTCAGGACTTTTAGAAGAAGACTTTTCGCTAGAAGAGGCTCTTCAGTTGGTCGGCATCAACGATGATTCTTCTTTCGAGGTAACCTTCAAATAACAAATTATTATTATTATTAACCCTTAATCAAAATCATGTCAATATATTTCACACTGATTATATCGAGAATAATATCTGTGAAGTGGCTGGCTGTGTAAATGCAACCAAATGCTGGTGTTAATATCATAACGTAAAAGAAGCAGAGAAATTATTAATTAAATAAAACTTGTAATTTCCAATGCAATTAAGATTTTAAAAATTTATTTCAAAATATCAATTTCCAATTAAGAAGATAACGATTATACAAATTCAAAGTCCTATAAACGATTAGCTTCTTCTAAAATGGATAAGTTTTAATTAATATATTAATTTGAATAATTGCCGTTCTAATTCTGGCCAAAGGTTCTTGATTTTAAGGTCTCGAAGTTAAATAAGTCTGTATCGGGAACAAATGTTATTTTCGGTTAAGTTTCACGGGTGATATATCTTCATCCTATCACTTTATTTACCTCGCTTCTGCCCCTAAAGTTTGACATGTTTTCTCACCTTTCAATATTAAGTTTTATCACGGAGTGATAACAGAGTGGATACAATGGAGTCTTCCTTTAAGTTTTTCGTTGAAATAAGGCTTTAAGAGAAAGTCCCTGACAAGTTTTTATTTTTATTTTTTTAAAAAGGATAAAAAATGTACGGCCATTTTCTTAACTTGCTACAGTTGCCATATTTTCAATTAATTACGCTCCAATTAATTAGTGGCCTCTTGCCTCTTCATTAGTTTGCAACTCAATACCTAATAAAGAATAGCCGGTTCCAATTTTTTCTTTTTCCGAAATTTCATAATGCAGTTATTTAATATTGAATATTATAGTTTTTAAACTACTTAAAAACTTGTAAATAAAATTTACTTTCTACTTCTATTGAGACTAAGACCCTCTAAAGTAAAAACTAAAACATTATGATTTATTTATTATTTTATTATTTAATTTTTATATTATAAACAATAAATTATTAAGCTAAATAGCGCTTACTTTTTATTTTGGGATGTCTGGGAATTAACATATTTTGTCTTTACAGACATTGTACCTAAACTACTGAACCGATTTCGATAATATTTTATGCACAGATTCAGACAAATTATATACCTTCACGAAAATCAAGATAGTAGTTTTAGTTTTGAATTTGGAGGCGTTACCCTTAAATCAATAAAGAACGTGAAACAACCTTTTTTTTTGGTGAATTTAACTATTCTAATCACGAATAAAAATGGAGACGGGGAATATAACCCGTCTCCATAATGGTGGTGACTTGGTGACATAATAATGGTGATGACTGTAGGGAAGGATTCTTCAAAATTTTATTTATTTACTTAATAACTCTAAGGTTATTTTGGCTTTGACCTTCTCCATAATGTCATTTCACTATAGGTTCTACCTGCGGACTCCAAATATCTTCAGATTCTCCACTCGATCTTCCTTCCATCGCTTCCTTAGCCTTCCAGCTTTAATTTCGATTACTTTATACCGGTTCATATTCAATTTTTGATCCTTTCTTATTATCTATTGTCCATTATTGTTTACTGTACCCGATATCAAAAGTGTTTTTGTTAATGTTTTGATTTTCGAAGATTGCGTGAGAGAAGAGTACAATAGCAATTATTACTGATGAACTAGTATTATAACTACTTAGTAGTATTATCTGATGAACTTTATACAGAATGACATTGTTAATGCTTAGTATATTGATTTACTTTATTTCGAATCTGAGTTTATAATAAATGCATCTACTTTTCATAAATATAATCATAAAAGCTTTTGCTTTGATGTTTCACATCTCGTTTATTATTTATAATTACAAAAGCGAAAAGCGGGTCCCTTCGCTTCCTCGATTACAAAAGGATTTGTTGGACATGTTCTAATCAGAGTTATCTCTTATATAAACGTGAGCTCAAATATAAATTTTATTTTGTACTAAAGGGCCGATTGGATTGTTTAATACTATCAATACTGTCAAATTTGTAAATTAGATTTTAATTAAAATAAATGATGATCACGCTTAATGAAGTACATCTTAATTAATTTTAGTTTTAATAAATTTATACAACTTTGTGTTGGACTGTAACTATCATTTCAGAAAAAAACTTAAGTTCTAGAATGCATTGCTCTCTTTCATTTTTTGACGAATTTATTATTTCAGGATGAAGAAATGGTTATGGGAAATTTAATTGAAAAAAAATATTACTATGCTAAGGCAACCACATTTATTCCAATAAAAATAAATGTTTGTTTTAATTTTCTGGTCTTTAAATAGATATAATACAATTAATCTGTAAAAATGTTACACTTGGACGAGTCTCGAATCGCAAACTTCGTTACACGATGTCACTAAATGAAAAATTTCACTCTAACGCCGCCAAAGAAGTTTCACTTTATTATTTGCATAACATTTTAGCTATTGATAAAGAAAAAAATTAAATTAAAGCAATGTTTATTTATGTGCATATATTATCATTGATTCAAAGCACCTCGAAATGATTTGTTACTGCTGCGGTAAGGCAACCACATGTATTCCAGCAAAAACTACGATAAGGCAACCACATTTATTCCAATAAAAATAAATAATTGTTTTGATTTGCGGTCTGTAAATAGATATAATAACTTATTTAAATTAATTGAATTAGTTTTTACTTTTTTCTTGTAAGTATACAATTAAGCCCGTTGCCATGAGCCCAAAAAATAATCTAATTATAGTCTAATTATTATCCATCTAATATTACGCTTATATAC
>KZ652294.1:46249-60559 GCA_001010745.2 Gerris buenoi
ATTCTCCAATTTATTTTTTATTTTTAATACAAAAATATTAATATTTTTTGTTAATCTTTAAATATTTTATATTTATAGATTTTTCTTATAACATATTTTATAATCTATACTTTAATTCTATTTCGTTTCCTTATTTTAAATAATAATAATAATAATAAATCTTCTTATATTTTCATATTAAGAGATATTCTCGGTTTGTTTTTATATTATATAGAGATTTTTCATTTATAATTCAATTTGCCCTTGATAAATAATAAAACCTTTTTTATATTTATAATTATATATTAAATAGATACTGTACAGCATAATACATATTTTGTAAACGTTTATTTTATTTTTTTTTCTTTTAATTTAAAATTTTACTAAATTGCGTAGGTATTTTGCTATATTCGTTTAAGTAACCTTTTTTTTTTTACCAATATTTAACAATTTCAGTTTATACATACTATTAAACCTCTCCTCTTAAGATTTCCAGGAAGTAATCATATTTTACGTATTAATTTATTTTTTATTTATATTGATATAATTATTGATTTCGTTACATCCGATTTTAAACGTAATTAACCCTAAATATTTTTTTTAAAAAACATAAATTGAGAAATACAATTATTATAAATTATTTCTAAATGCATACTTAAATTGTTATTTTCTTCGTGCTTTTTAATTTATTAAAATAAGGAAATTATAAAGAAAATTTAAAAACAGAATTGAAAAATGTCTGAAAAGAATTACAAAGTAATTAAATCTATTTCAAATGTTAAGAATATTGTTGATAAGGATGGTAAGAGGTATCAGACAAATATTTTAAATGCTAAGAGATTGAATCAAAATAGTCTTCTACGTTTGGACGGTTCATCTTATACGAAAATTTCTAAAGCGGTACCAATTATGATTGTGTCCGAAAATTCTTTGAAAAAAATCCAGAATAAGTTTGCCGACAATCGTATTATACTAACGGGACATGAAATTTCTACAAATGTTCCTATTTTGAAAAATATAAACGTTAAACCTGATTCGTTGAATAAATACAAAATTGCAGACAAGATTAACGGTAGTGAGATAGATAATTGTAAAATTAATCAGGATAACGGTTTGAAAAATGTTGAAAATTTTACCGAATGCGGAAAAGAAATTAAAATTGACGATGAGAATGTTTTTTTGAAAAAATCGAGTATGGTAATATCACTAGCTGATAACGTCAATGATGGTGATAGCGATATTCTTATCTTGTCCGATGACGATCTTGATATTAGCGATCATTTTGTTGCCGATAATTTGCATCGTGATGATGATCAAGTTGTCCAAGTTGACCATTTCAGTGAATGTGGAGAAGATTGTTTCACAGTTAGCAAAGATTGCGATATCCAATCAAATTATGTTGAAAATATCAACCCAGGAAATTTTAATGACGATAGTTCTGATGAAATGGTTGAAATGTGTGACAAATTTTTAAATTCAAATTGTTGTTCTTCTAAATCGACTGAAGAAAGGACACCGGTAGTGAAAGAAGTTAAATCTTCGAAAAAAAATCCCGTCGAAATTATCAAGCCGTTGAACATATTTGACGAGCAGTCGGAAAAAGAAGAATCCGAAGACGACAGTTGGGAAATCGTAGTCGATTCACCGGAAAATACAATTCAGGTCAGTGAAAATTTAGAATCTATTATTGTAAATGAAGAGAAGTGTTCAGAGGTTCGTGATTTTGCCGAAAAGAATTCGATTGCGGATGTCAAAAGCATCGATCATGGAGTTATTGAAAGTTACAATGATAATTCTGATAAATCTACCAAAAATAATTTAGCAGCTAATAAGAAAAGTTCAGTAGAGATTTGTGATTACAATCAAAATTTAAATGATCATATTAATGTAGAAGACATCTATCCGATTAACCACAATGTTGCACTAAAGAGAAATGTTGTAATATCTAAATCTGTTTCAAAAAGAACTAAAGTATATACTAATTTAAGCTCTATAAAACACCCTAGAACTACTTTGCCAGATTATCAAAGTTTAACCAAAACGAGGAAAAATAATCATGACGCACCAGGTTTGCCAAAAAATGAAAATAAATCATATTATAAATCAGGTTATCCAAATTATCAAGCTTCGACGCATATATCTTCTTATTATAAACCGGTTTTGTCAAATTATCCAGGATCTACGGATATGGGAAGAAGTTCTCATTTCATATCAGCTTTACCAAATGCTCAACCTGAAGTTGAAACCCCCGATTCTAAATCTTTTTTGCCAAATTATCAGGTTTTACTTGAAATGGGAAAAACTTATGCTCCTCATGAAATTCATCGAACAAACTCGACTAACTTTTACGGGAGTATTGACCAAGAATTTATCAATATGATCAGCCAGAGTTTGATCGACGAGCAGAAAAATTTACCTAGCTTTAACAACGAACAATATATTGTTCCTGAAAGATCTGTTGAATTGAAGAAAACATTCGAATCTATTGATCCGCTTTTATCTATGGGACATTTAAACCTGAGCTCAAAAGACCAACTAATAAATGACCAAAATAATGTGCAAGATAATATTAATAGCTCGCTGTGCAATCAACAAAACAATTACATATCCAACTATATTCCGACTCAAATTTGTAACCATGAAATTGAACCACTAAATTTAACTAAATATCAAAATGACGAGTTTAGTAAATCGTCAGATGCAAATTGTCAATTATCTAATACTGTCAATAAAACGGAAGACGCCGAAGAAATAACGACGAACCAATTTGCGAGTCAAGTTCGTAATTACATCGTCCCTGATCGCTATATTTCAGACGATTTGATTTTGAATAATAATCTTACAGATAATTGTACCAATGATAAATTATTGACGGGAGAAAACTTTTCATATCCAATTGTCAAGTATACGCTAAACAGCGACAACAGCGTAAATCAAATAAAAACTTCGAATCATCCGCCAAATATAACTGAGCATGAAGATTGTATTGAAGATATTCAATATCTCGAACAAATTAATCGAAATTGTTCGGAATTTATTCGTAAAATGAACAAGGCTTTAAATTCTTCTGCTGGTATAAATGATTCGCCTATTAATTCGAAAAATCAGTTAATCAGTTCAAATACTTTTGTTCCGGAAGATTTAAGATTAAAAAATATTCAAAATATAAACCTTAAAAGTAAAAACAGTAATAATGTACAAAGTTATATTCCAAAAGGCCCGATGTTACCTTCAAACTCGTCTCAAACAGTTAATTCGGTTTCTTCAAAGGTTAGTTCTAATGTAGCCGGTTTTGATAGTTTATCAAATACTAATTTATCCTTGCCACATTCTCCTCCGTTTATCGTACCGGTTTATCAGTTACCCAGTGTTCACAAACCCGGGTATTTACCGTCTCTATTCAATGGCAATGAAACCGCTCCATGTATTTGTATGATGAACCAAGCGCCTTCATTCGAGGTAATTTTGTTTCTCTATGTTTATGTTAGTTTGAACTGTATCTATGCGTTATCGGGACACAAGCTTTTGGCGTTAATATATTTCAGATATTGAAACACCGCTTTGTGTCCCGAAAGCCCTAATACTGCTTAAATATATACATATTATTTAAAACTTTTGTGTCTGATTTTATTTTTGATGTATGTAGCGAAAGAATTGTTGTGATTATTCTGAGGAACAAAATTTTATTTTAATCTATAAATTCAGAATTTTAACAAACCAATTCGTTTTAGATATTTGGGGACATTTTAGCAACCCTCTTGGTTCTAAACAAAAGTCTGCCTTACAAAACTCTCAAAAGGTTTGTGTCTTTGTCTCCCCAAGACATTGAAATTCTTTTTTTTATTACACATAAAAAAGTTTTACACATAAGATAGTTTTATTAAGCTATTTTAAAATCGAGTCTTATCACGTTTAATGCTAAATCTTATACTGCTGTAATCTGTAGGGCAATGAATTCTACAGTTTTCTTAGCGCATATTTAATATTCCTTTGTCTTAATCGTTAATTAGACTAAGGGATATTATCACATTTATGTACAGAAGTGTGATATTCCTTCGTCCCAAGGTACATTGGACTACCTAAACCCTTTGCCTTAGTAAATTAGACTAACTCTACGAGTATGTTCGTTACCTTTGTCTATGAATAACTAACCTCTATTGTGGTCTCTATAAGGACCTCAAAACGTGTAAATCACATTACTTTCTCTTTATGTTACATATACTAAGAAAGTAAAAATCTTATAGGTGTTTCATTTAAATATGACAAGTTCTGTATTATCCCTTTATAGTTTACAGGGACGGATGGGGGCACCGGGAAATTTCCCGAAATGCCGCGAAGCCGATAATAAAAAAGAAAAATTGGTCCCACAAATCGAACAATACTTTTTCATATCAATATACTTTTTGGCGCCATTTTTTTCACACTTTGCAACAAAATTTCACATTTTTTTCTAAAATTTTTATTTAGTTTTGGGGTCCCCTTATTTATTTATTTTTTTATTTTTTTTTGGATGTTTTCATATGCGGCTGGACGCTACCTCCTCATCTACTCCTCATCCGTCCCTGTAGTAAGAAGTGATATTTTGGTAAATTATGTCATTAGGAATTAAGTTTTTGTGGTGAGGTTTTTAAGTTAATCAGAGTATTTAAAACAAAGTTATGAATATTTTAAATTACATGTTATTTTTTTTTAACATTACAATTTAATTCATCTCCCCAGTAACACAGCTAGTTTGGATTGGAAGCATAGGTGTCAAGCTAGTATGGACTCTAAAGGTTAGCTAAGTAATATATGAAAGTTAGATGTTACTTAATGTTTTTGTTATTGATACATAAAACAAATCGATTATGAGATTTGAATGGATTTACTCGTTTTAGATTCCAATTAAATAATGTCTGCCTGTGAAGACGCGTGGCTCCACTTCATCTCCACAAGGATAATTTCCATAAAATTTGGCAAACATGTTCAGAAAATGCCTACCCTGAGGGTAATCGAGAAATTAATTTTTGTTATAAATTTGGAGGCACTAACCCCCCTAAAACACAGAAAACGCGAACAAAAATTATTACTCAGAATGATTCTGAAAATAAAATTATTACTCAGAAATGATTCTGACAATTTATTAAAAGGATAAGGGGTCGGCATTGCTTCCTCGTGGGGAAGGAATTATTTGTATGGTAAATTTTAATTAGAGTTGTAATTATATGTAACCTCGAAAAGCCTAAAAGAACTAACACATGAAAAACACGGGACGAAGTAATTATGTATGTATTTGTATATGAAAAAGTTGAGTAGGAACTGTATCGCATTGATTTTTTTATTATGTATTTATAGAACAATACAATGAATGTTTTGAACTTTTTTTAATGACAGTGAGAGATATTTTATTTTATACATTCGAATTTATTTGCAAGTTTGTAAATATAATCCTTAAAATCTTTTTATAGTCTACACCTAGGTTATAGATATTCTTTGTTAGTAGAATGCATTGTTTTGTTCAGAAAGCGATATTAAATGGAGATGTATTATTTTGTTGCACCTGTTTGTTTATTCAGCTAAGTTACGACCATAAACTTGCTGAATGTAGGGATTCTTATAGAGTAGGTATTGTATAGGATAGAAGTTACAGTAGAAGAGCAGGTTGGCTAGCCTGAAGGAAGAGGTCCTTGGTCCTGCGAGGCTCGGATACACTATAGCCACGCCTCCTCGATCCTTGCCGCCATGTTGATTGACTTGCCTCCCCTCCAGGACTGTGTGCTCGTGTCCTGCGGCTTGGTTGATCCTTCCCCTCCCAGTCATAAGGGGAAAGGACCAAAAGATATAATAATGATTAATGTCTTTATCTTGGCTCAAGTCCTGAGGAGTCTTTGCCTAGCCGCCCCTGCACAACGTGTCCTTTTATTTTTCCTCCTGTCTCGGCATCCAGGAATTCTTCAAACCATTATCCCTTACTTGAATTTCATCTATCATTTCACATCTTATTCCTTCCTTCTATGTAACCTCGTCCTTAGTGTCGACATTCAGTCTATTCCATAATTTCATTATATATATCTACTTAATAACCTTGTTCGTATTCACTTTTCAAATTGATTTATGATGAGGAAAGTTTTTTTTATTCTCTTCGTTCTGTTCTTAACGTTAGGTTATTACAGGGAATCTGCCTTTTTACCCATTCATGCGTTGTAGCCATCAGTATAAAACATGTCAAAAGTAGGTGCATCTCTCAGCTCTCAGGGATCCCAATTCCAACTCCAGTTTTTGTGTCAACATAAAACTTCGATTCTCTCCTTCCCAGTTTATAAAAGACTTCGTGTATTCTGTAAACACGAAATCGGTAATTCTGTAATGGCTCTTCAATATGTGCATATTTAATTTTGAATTTGGAAATCAAATATCTCCCATACGGCTTAGGGAATTCGGAACGTAGCCTATCGGTCGTGAGTAAACAGATAAAATTGATAAATCATGAAGCGTGTGGTCTTGCTATACCATTCAGTATTCAGTCTTAGCATTTCGCTGAATTAGTACTAAAAACAACTTTGATGATATTTTTCATGGGAACCTACCCAATGCGAACGAAATAAGCTAAGAAGTTTAAATTTAAATTAATAACACAAACAGTGTCTCCTCGTAAATTGAAAACATTTTTATTGCCAAAGCAGCTTTCAGCCTTCAAAAATGCCATCATCAGTGCTTATTGCGGAAGAAAACAAAAGAGTTACATTATTAAAAAAATTTAGTGAGTGGCGAGTCTACTTGATGTCGGAGTGTCACGTCGATCTCCAACATGAAGTAGACTCACCACTCACTTAATCTTTTACTTTGTTGTTATTCTTCTGCAAGGGCGAATACCGTTTCGGCACCGGGACCCCTTTTTACCTGAGAAAATCATAACCCGTTTCGGCACCAGTACTGATAGGACGTTTTGGCACCAGGACCTCAGGTACTAAAACTTTTAAAAATGGTAAACAAAATACATTTTAAATACATTTTTATTTCTTAAAAAAGAAAATCAGTCTTACAAATTTGAAAATATTCAATAGTGTCATTAAATGAAAAAAACAAAACGAGTAATAGAGTAATTTTTCTTAATTTAATCTGTCATTAAATCAAAGTATTTGTTGAAGTTTTTTTCCTATATTAAATAAATATTCTGTTATTGTTTTTCCTTAGATGTATATTATATGTATTCTTCAGTAATGTAATTATATAATTCTAAATTATAGTAATTTCTGACACTTCTTGTATTTTTTGACTGTACATTAGTTTCAACTTGAATTTCCTTGAGCACTTCTATAACATGCCATAGAGAAGGGTGCTGATTGTAAAATTGGTCGTTAAAATGCCTGTGGAATGCTCTCTCTAATAATTTGGAGTCAGGAAATACAAGTTTACAGCGGAGTAAGCTGAAATCTCAAAATCCAAACGGATAGATAAAGAAAATGACAAGATATAGAAAATAATAATAAATAAATATATTCAATAGGTAAACATATACAGTGCCGAAACGATCCATGATTTTGGAAGAATCTGGTGCCGAAACGTACCAGGACTTTAATCCTTTCATAACAATAGCGGGTGCCGAAACGAGCTACTGCCNATTTGTTGTTTCCTCCTGAATCCCAATGTTCTTTATGAACATCGTGAACAAAATTGGACTTATATTATGCCATACGAACTATAATAATAAAAGACAGGTGAGAAACATTTGAAATAATATAAAAAATTTTACCGTTCCATTATAATTATACGGTAGTATGTAGGAGTTAATACAAGATGGTAGGAAGATAGCAGGTAACATGAAGCGTAGCTGTAACAATAGAATGCCTAGATATAAGAAATGGAGGGCATCTGAAAGATACAAACCCCTTGAATTGGGCACTGCCGTGCCTAATCATTACCGTCGCGTTGATTCCATCTACCATCCGGTAGCTTTCTACTGCTCCATTTAGGTTTCGTTTCACTTTAACTAGCTATAATACTGTATGACATGAAAATATATAAACCTTCTATCTCTTATCTATTCTCTCACTCTAAAGCCTCGTCCAGACTGCCGAACCGAACAGAGGGAAGGAGCCGAGCATTGGTCTCTGCGCATGCCCAGTCTAAAATGCGCCTGCGTATCTCAATCTGGGCATGCGCAGAGACCAATGTTCGGTTCGTTTCCTCTGTTCGGTTAGGCAGTCTGGACGTCTGGACGAGGCTTAAGGCAAAAAATACTATGTATCTCGAAATCTCGAATTGTTCGAGGGTTCTCTTATTTAATTTGAAAATCAGGTTTTAGAATAGGTTTTGAACTATAAATCCCAGAAGGGCTTTGTTTTTTATTTGCAAACCCTTAAACCAAACTTTTTCTCATTTGTTTCTAATTATTCTCAATTAACAATTGAAAAACATTTTTCCTTTTTTTTTTTTTACTCTCCTCTCTAATTAAAAATTAATTAATTTTCCTGTTGTTATTGCGTTCTCTGATGGCTAAAATCCTTTAAATAGATATTCTTTTCTCTTCTATTAAAATTTTCATATGGTTTTATATTTAACATTTATTTAAAGCAATAACATAAAAAGTATAAGCTTTAGGAAAGTATACATTTTTAGGTCTCCGATTACAAAAATTCCTAGACAGAAATCAGTTTCAGACATCAGGGCACATTTTTGAATCCGTGTCAGTCTGTTGGTCTGTCGCTCAATTTTTGCGAACCAACATATCTTAAAAACTACTCGTCCGATTTTATTGAAATATGTACGGTAGGTAGGTCATAATTAGCCCTTTGTTGATTCCATATAAGTTTAATTCTTGTGTGCCGATTTGTTTCTCTTCCACATGGGCACAAACATACATTTATTTACACTTATATACATATCTTAAAAGTACTTTTCTGATTTTCATGAAATTTTTATGGTTGAACGAAAGTAGCCAGCATTAATGTCAACAATCTGCGCTCTTTAAATTTTACTAAATTGCTTCTTTAATTGTAAAAAATCAAAAAAATTTTGACAGATTTAAAAAACGTGGGAAAATGAAATATAATGGATAATAATAGGTTTTATTATAATAAAAGCATAGGATCATAACGAAATAGGACGCAAGGAAGAGTATTTTATTATTTAATGGTATTGCAGCGATTCATTCGTAGAAATGCTTCAAATAAAAATCATGTTAAGGTTTTGATTGATGCGTGTACCAATATTGTGTGGAATATTTAAAAATAATAATAACTAATCAATTAAGAACATGTACAAAATATTAAAAAAAAAAATACGACGAGAGCTTTTTCGCCTTTGAGAACATATTATTTGATCAATACGGGGTATATTATACTCCGGAGAATGTGATTAAAATTTAATTCTTGCATTAAGTTCTATTTGAGACAACGCTTTTCACTTCACTAGTATTATTCTTGGTTGACAAATGTACTCTCGTATGTTTCTATCCAAAGCTCTTTGCCGTTATCAATCTCGTGTTTATTATTTATGAAGGTTAAGATATTAGTGTTGGAAGAATGGTATTGTATTCGTGAAGATACAAGACAAGATAACATCCCTCGCTTTGTATTATAGAGAAGTGATTATAATACGATACAGTGTGAGGTAGATATGAAGATTTTATCATTATGAAGGGTTTGAAGTTTTAGGTTTTAGTGGGATGAGACAGTGTCATATCCGAGTTTACACGAGTCGATATCAGAGGGCGTCACACGTCTCTTAAAACCCTCCGTCTCCTATACATGCTTAGAAACATTTCCATATACCACTCATACATAATCTTCATCTATCAAAATCTATGAATTATTAATAGCTTTACAATAAATAAATAAAAAAATCAACCCTCTACAAAAGGTAATATGAATAATGATTTGAGTAGTACATCTACAACGTGATTCTTCGAGTTTGACCTGACTGGATTATTAATATATTGCTAGATGAGTTTGATGAAACAAAAGTAGAAAAATATATTTAGGTGTAGGGAATGTGTAAATTCGTGATTGATCGTTGACGGAATAGACAAAAATAGATGTATAGTTTCTCGTGGATGTGATCAAATGAGTGATAAATGATTATAGTACAGAGAAAAATTCTATTATCATTGTTTATACGCCCTTTTTTCTACGAATGCTCATTGTGACAAATATATTTTAAACTGTACATTTTTTCCCCTGGAGCTAGTGAACTATTTAAGTTTTTGAAGTTTAATTTAACCTTAATCCCGCGCGTGGCAGATACAGCACTCCAATTGGCTTCTGATATCAAAAGAAATAAGATAAGATTTTTTACTGTGCCACTCAGCTGCCACACAAAAATAAGAAAATTCTTACTAGGAATGGATGTTACCAATATCTTTTCTTGCCAATTTGATTCGACGGATTATATTTTTTTGCCATTCAAATAAAATAAAAAATACAATTCTCTGTCAGAATTCAGTTCTTTAGGAGTCACTGCAAAATCTTAATTGGACTGATCTGTTACCTCTTGAAAAACTGTTCTCTCGAAAAATGACAGTTCGGAGTCTATTTGGAATTCTAATTCTTCAAAGGACCCAGAGGGTCATCTTAAAATCTGTATTGAAATGTACAGTAAAAGCGTTTTACAATACCTATAATTCCAATACGGTCAAATATTCATTCGCAGAAACTTTTGCCCTTTTAAATATTCCTGCAAAAAAAATGTTTCTTTTATCTTTTTCTGATATATTCCCCTCAAATAGACTCCTTTATTTAAACTTATTTTCAAATGTATTCAATCAAAGAAGATATCAGATATTTATGAAAAACTCTATCAGATATTTTATAATAACTCTTTGAATTATGAATAATTCAAAGAGAGGAAAAAAAGGACAAACGAAAACAATGTAAATAAAAAAATGAACAAAACAAGAAGAAAAAATCACAGGGAAGTACTTAGTCCAAGTACTTTTTAGGGTTTTGTAGATGAGTAAGCATACCCATTATGTAAATAATGATTTCTTGTCTTCAATCTAAAAGTCCCGGGTTCGATCCCCCGGGGGGTCACAATGTTTTTTATTAGTAATAAACCAATAAGGAACGCAAAATTTAAAAAAGCAAATATATATTTGTGTCCTACTCTTTAGCAGCTTTCATTTGATACCCAACTCAAAATTTTNTTGAAATTTCATTATTTATTTGTTTATTTAAAATGTTTATATAGAAAACTTTTAAGAATTTTCGTAAAGATATTCTTGTAAATGTGATTTTTTTTATATAATCATGTATTTTAAAATTTAATTAGATTTTCACCGTAGTGTGTTAATAGGTTATTTTTATGAATAAATTTAAACAAAAAATTCTGGTGGTATCTTCTTTTGAAATTTTTTTTTTTAAATAGTTTTTAAAATTAATTTAATTTGTTTTAAAAACGGACATTAAAATGATGTCAACTATTAGGCATCATTGCTACATGAATTTTCAGGTGAGTTCTTGAATTGTTATGTTTCTTACATTATTTGTGACCCTAAATTCTCATGGAGATATGTTCAGATACGTGTCGTGAATATATCTACCAATTTGACACCAGAAATAGTTCCTCTGAAATTCCTAAATAAACCTAAATCATTCTGAACTTTTATTTATTTATAGAAATACGTGTTGTGCATATATATACCAATTTGAAACCAGATATACTTCCTCTGAAAACCTAAATCTAATATAAATATCTCTTAATCTAATTATATTTATTTTAAATTGTAAGTCCATCGGCAAAAACGAGGACCCTTATAAATTTCTACGCTTGTCTGTTTGTAACACACCCGATCTCCGAAAGGAGATCGGGTTTATCACAGAAATTCAAAACCTAATGCGTGATAACCCAATCACAGAAAAATGAAAGGGAGCCTCAAAAAATCATCCCTTAAAATCTAGGGGTTGAAGTTTACATCATGCAGGGTGTTAAATGAAAGAGGATGCTCTGAATATAAATATATATTTGGTTTCGTTTTTGTATCAATTCATCTTTGCCCCATGTGTCCTTAAAAATTGTGCTTTTCGTGCGTTTCTTGTATAGTTGTATAGTCTTGTAGTCTTGTATAGTTCTTGTATAGTAATAGTTGTATCTTGTAAGAAAATAGTTTTTTTATCGTCTAATTGTATGTTGTAATTGTAATTCGCCTAAATAAGTATTACGATTAAAGTGAAAAGTATATATTATAGGATAGGGCATACTTACTATCCCTTCCTAAAACTGTGTGGCTAGAATACTCGCGTAATCCCATAAATTCGAGTTAAATTCCCAGCAGCTGAGCTAATTTTTATGATTCTTTTTCCCTTCCTCTTCTTAATTAAAATAGGGATTGTCGATCATTTCATGTTCCTTAATTTTACCTATTATGCTCTGCGCACAAGAAGCTACTCAAAAGAAACGCAATTGGTTTGTGATTGAAGTTACTAACCTGTTACTAACTCATAATAAGTGATGCAATTCCGCTCACCTGGCCTACTCAAAAATGAAAACGTTAGTTTCCTCTATATTTTGGAAGCTGAAACATCACAGTTGTGCCGTAGATAATGATTCCAATGCCAGTGACAAAGAGTGATGAATCTGATTTAATAAATTTTTATCATTACAGAAGAAAATTAAAACTAATCACATTTTGGGTTCATCTATATGTCTTGTAATAATGTTTCCTTAAAAATTGTGCTTTTCGTGCGTTTCTTGTATAGTTGTATAGTATTGTATTCTTGTATAGTTCTGGTATAGTAATAGTTGTATCTTGTAAGAAAATAGTTTTTTTATCGTCTAATTGTATGTTGTAATTGTAATTCGCCTAAATAAGTATTACGATTAAAGTGAAAAGTATATATTATAGGATAGGGCATACTTACTATCCCTTCCTAAAACTGTGTGGCTAGAATACTCGCGTAATCCCAGAAATTCGAGTTAAATTCCCAGCAGCTGAGCTAATTTTTATGATTCTTTTTCCCTTCCACTTCTTAATTAAAATATTGTGGGATTGTCGATCATTTCATGTTCCTTAATTTTACCTATTATGCTCTGCGCACATGAAGCTACTCAAAAGAAACGCAATTGGTTTGTGATTGAAATTACTAACCTGTTATTAANGAGGTAAAAAAGTCAAACTAGTATTTATCCTTCAAGATGCACATAATTGGAAAGCTTTATACAGTTTTATCATATTTTCATTTATAAGGGGGGTAAAATGGAAAAAAACATGTTTTTAGGCTATTTATGACCCTAAATTTTCAAAATTTGGCCCCTAAATGAACTCCAAAAATTCTGGACAACGAACTCATCTTTTCTTTTGATATTGACATTTTAAAATTTGTTTGAAATTTTTAAGTGCATCCTAAGGGGAGATATCGTCTGGAGTGACACATATATACATGTATATATACAAATATACATACATACATAAAAAGTGTTAAAATTTAGGGATCGATTCAGAATGGCCTGGAACGGATTTCCATTTTTTTTTTTTTTTTTTTTTTTTCAAAAATTCGCATTACAAAAATTTTGAAGCAGTTGCAATAGCTTAATTTTCTTCAATAATTCACTACAAGAATTTCAATAAATAGATTATAATATAATTCGATTTATTTACAGTATTTGTTTCTTGAGAAAGAAGCCTTTGGACATAAAGGACAAAGGACATCTCTATAGAGTCGCAAACATTGTTTTCTTTGTTATTCATTAAAATTCTCTGTAATGTTGTGGCTTCATGTTGAGATTATGTGGAGGTTTGCTTGGTTTTACTCTCTTGTCAGTTTTCCTTGTTTGAGGTACTATGTAGCAGGTTGTTAGGATACCGAAGAATAATGGTTGGTTGCCTAGCTGTATAAAAGTAGCCAAGTCCTAAAAGAACAGGAGGTCCTTCCCCTCTTGCTAGGGTATCCTGAAAAGATGGTGGGGGAAGTACCAAACACCTCACGAGGTCTTTCTTCCCCTTGAGTCCTGCGTGTCCTGGTGCGCTTCAGTCTTTAGCCGTACTATAATCCACGCGCTACTCCCTTGATCCTTTCCGTGCAGCATCTTCACATCTAATTCCTAATACACCACTTGGTTCTTTCGACAAAAATGAATCCTGTGATTATATCGCAAAAGTTCTTTATTGTTAAACAATCTTTTAAGTGCGAACGATTCGGTACATTGGACAGTCATTAAAAAATTGTTATCAAAAGGATATCAGATTTGTATGAATAGATCGGTGAAGTGTTAACTTCAAATGAACTTCTTTTTTTTAAATTAATCACTGAAAACTATTTCTATTTTTAATTTTAAAAATATTTATTCATAAGATTTTTTTTTTTAACTTTAGACATCTCTGCATCAGTATTAATGTATATTTTTATTTATTTTATA
>KZ652294.1:63920-93600 GCA_001010745.2 Gerris buenoi
TTTGAGGAAGAAGAATCAATTCTTTTTGTTTGTTTTTCCTTATTAATGCAGCCAATTTAGGTTTTTTGTTTAAAAAAAATCGGATCTTCAATTTTTTTTTTATCGCTTCATTTTGACGTTCTGAAAAACATTGAAGATCGCGGCAACGAGATCGTGGTCACGTTAAAATAAAAGATATCAAGAAATTCGGTCTTATGCGATCTCGCTTCCTATAGCTCGGACACCAATAAAGATGGTTATCGGAATTATAGATAACAAGATTTCCCACGAACATTGTTATATGAGTAACGAATAACGAACATCTCGGCAGTGGTCCCACCTTGAACGTGGACGTGGTACGTGGTATGACAAATTAGAAAGAAGGAAGTATCAAAAGAGTATTGAATTCTATTAACGCGACCACGATAATGTTGCCTATTTTCAATATGTTTTTAAAACGCCAAAACTCAGCAAACAAAAAAATTGAAGCTCAGGAAAAAAAGCCATATTCATGACTAAAATAACTGGACTATATATTTATTTATTAAAATTTAATTTTGGACCTTTGGCTTTATACTTATTGCAGATAACCAAGCATATTTAATAATATGCCTGAAAATGGATTTTTTTCTTCATTTTCCCATCACACTTAAAAAATAGCTCTTCCTTTCAAGCGCTATAGGCGCTCGGTCCCGTGTTCTTTAGAATAAAAATTATACATTTGCTGTATCTGCCGAGATGCTATATACAACTTTCTAGCAATGAATCTATTAAAAATAATATTGCAAAAGAACGATTGTAAATTTTCATCTGTTTGTTTACCAAAAAAAAACAAAAAAGCCTGTGCCTTTACTATATCTTGCTAACTTTTCGACTGTTTGTATAAAGATGTTATAGTGAAGTGTAAAGTGCTTGTTCAGGGCCGGTATTTTAAAGTACCCTAGTTGACATGAGGTTGGAAGATGTTAGCTATCCCAGATGTGTTTGATAAAGGTGTGCGGGTGTTGAACTGTCAGGCTTTTGTGCCACTGTGTCCCTAAGTCCATATCACTGTCCGTGCCTTGTTGTCAAGTACCTTAGGTAGCTGTGGTATGAGGATTTGACACCTGTTATATCTTGGAACCTTCAAGGTTTCAAGTTGATTCCCTTGGGTCCTTTCAAAATATTTGTTTTTGAGCAGTGGTAAAAACTATGGAGAAATACTTGGAATACCTGTCACCTGTTTCACTTTTTCAGGATTGGAAAGCCCTCAGTAAATATATAAAGCAGACTCTATTTTATGCTTTTTTTGCGTCCGAGCTTACCGTAACGGATGTATTTTGATCATTCTAAGGAAGGAATTTTTTTCAACTCCATGTACTGACTTATTAGCTTGCAAATGTAAATTGCATACTATATTTCTATTGCGGATGCAGTAACATTGCACTTTTTGACATAAAATATTTTAACAATTGCCTATAACAATTTAATTTTTTTGAACTCTATGCACTGACTTATCATTTTGCAAATGCAAATTTCATGCTATATTTCTATTGTATGCAGTGATATTGCGCTTTTGACTTAACATATTTTAACAATTGCCTATAACAATTTAATTTGTATTATTGGTTTACTTTTTTTTTAGAATTTAGTAATAATGATTAAATCGTAATTTTACTTTCTTTTATAGGGTGTATAGGTGTTTATACCTAAAGATATAGCGAGGGCAAGAAAATTATATTTTGATAAATTTTCGAAAAAATGTCTTTTAAAATGAATTTTAGCTTATAATTTGGAGCGCTACCCCGAAATACTTATATGATTCATTAAAAAGTTTTTCTCGAAAACGGTTTTTTGACGACATGGTTACAATTTGGTCCGTTTGATAATACGAATAATCTAACTATTTATCATATACATATAAGCAAAGGGTGTACTCGTATAAGAGAAAACTTAGTAAGAGTGGTATCGGAAAGAGTTTTTACAATTTAGTAAAAGATAATTTTATTCCAATATTGAAAGTTGAATAACACTTGATTTTAAAATACATCTCATTCTACTTTAAAAACTTATCTGACCATATGACCAATACGTGAGCAAGCTCTGTTTCACACCAATTACCAGGTGTTTATTAACAAAGCGTAAAAGGCTTGTACATGTACTTAGATGCTAAACACAAGTGTTCAATATTTAATATATTAACATTTATATTACTTCTCTCTAATATATATTTGTATGAGGTATATGTAGAAAAGATTTCTTTCAATAAGTAATATTATATAATATAAGTATCATTACAAGAACAATCTTTTGAAAAATAATTAATTATATTAATATTCTGTTGCACGTAACAACACCCTCGAATTAATAAATAGATAAATTCTAAACAATTGGAATTCTTATATTACTAATAGCGTGTAAATTTTAAAATTAATTCATGATTGTTTTAAACATTTCAATTTCTTAATTTAACTTCTAATTAATTTAATGAATAATTAATATCTTTAACTTTATTAAAATTAAGTTGAGACAACATAAAATTATTATAATTTATATACTACGTGAATAGTTTAAGATATGGGTTTAAACTTAAACCTTTTAGAAAATGGAGGATAATTAATATATAGTAGTTATAAGAGAATATAAACATTTATTATACTCCCCTCATTATTATATATGATGTAATTATCTCGTTGTTTGTTATATAGTCTTCATAATATTAATTAATATCACTGTCCGTCTGCATGTCCGCCCGATTAACACATGGGGATATGTTAATATTTTTTTACTTTGGGAAACCCTTAATTCGTTAAAGAGAAATATTTTTAAGCTATTTTAACTATTTTAAAGAGAAACTTATTTTTTTGGCTTGAAAATTTGATATTGAGTTTTGTGGTCCCCTGAGTCCAAAAACGTGGTTTTTTTTTGTTTTTTTTTTTTAAAACCCTGTCTGCCGTCTGTGCAGACGCATAGAGCTTAATATACTGTGCCGATTTTGATGAAATTAGGCGTACAAGTTCAGGAAAAAAGTCATACCCCGAGGCGAAATCGAGATATAAATTTGTCAGCTCTAATTCTAAAGGGCTCTAAACCCTCCAAAAACTCTGTAGAAACGTAAAATAGCATTATTTTTCGAAAACAGTTCAGTTAAATACGAATCTAACGGTACAAGTCGTTTTTCCGGGGAAAAAAATCTATTTTTCGAGACAACTGATGAAAATATATCTGATTTTGTTCAAAGTCAAGAAAATAAGTTTACCAAAACTGTCTAATACTTTTACAAAATAAAGTAAAGACATTTTAATTAAAATAATTTAATTATTTTAAAAGAAAACATTCCTGTGAAGACCTTCAAAAATTTATTATTTCGGTTGGATTCCCCTATNAGCGTATCTGGTTTTTCAAAAGAGTATGAAATGAAAAAGAATACATAAATAATGCAATTTATATCAATATATAGGAAACACTTTAATTATGTGTGCATTATATTTGTTAGTTTTTGCATTACTATACATGATGCCCGTATAGGGGAATCCAACCATTATTTCTTATTCTTATGAGATTTTTAGAGAAGTCATCTTTGAATACTTAATTGTATAAATGGGCTTTGCTTTATTAATTATTATTATCCTTTAGTGTGAATATTATTTATTGAGTCTCCATCAGATCAAATTTTAATCTTTATAAAATTATAGGAAAAATCACAATTCCCTCTTTCACCTTTTTTCGATTTAGAACATCCTCCATCTTCTTTCTTCTGTATGGTTGTTCGGGGTCTTTTTTTGTGGGTGACGATGGTGCCATTGTATTGGGTCAAAGTCAGTGAGACTCCTTAATATACTTGGAGGGGATAGGAAGGTGGAACGAAGGTGGGATGCTTACACCCTGACAGAGACAGGAGGCTCGCAGGAGCTCCAATAGTGTATTATACATAGTCTTGCCGAAGAAAACCTACCTCCACATCTAATGATCCTTTTCCTTTTGATCCTCACTATTAGACAGACTGTAAGGACCTGCCGACAGGACCTTCCATATAGGAGTTAAACATGGGGAGTGACAAGGATATCCTTCGTACCTTTCTTTCCTATATATTTTTATTTTCCTTCTTCACAATTCTGTCCCGCCTGTCTCTGTATAATTACATTGTGTTGGTGCCGCATTCACCGCCATATTTCTTTTCCGTCCTCTCTCCTTTTTTTTTCTTTTCTCTGTCAGTTCTATCTACTGTATCCTTACTCTGAAAATATCAAATTTTCTAAGCAAAAATCTAGTCTTTCGGACATCAGGGAAGATTTTTTTGTCCCGTGGTCTGTTTAACATATTTGTGAACCAAGATGTCCTAAAAACTATTCATCCAATTTTGATCAAATTTGAATGGTTTGTCAAAAGAAACCAATAAATGTCGACCGCTTGTGTAAATTTGATGTTCCATAAAGCTAAATGTAACTTCACTGAGCATTGATACAGTTAAAAATCATTATGTGATCATTTGACCAATAATACTACTTGAGGAATCTATGTGCCACACTGCCACACATATTGGCTGTCTATTTTTGGTATAATAGCGTAAATGTTCCTTGTTTATTTAGTATAATTTTTCCCTATTACTAAATATGTAAATATCTCCAGAGGCTCATCATTTTAAACTTAGCTTCTAACACTGAATGACATTGAATTGTAGTTTGAAAGTTTCGACGAAATTTTTGAATTTTCATAACTAGAGAAATCCCATTTCCTAGTACAAACACCATAATACATGCATGAATGACTTTATCAAAAATGAATATATCATTAATCTCTTTTTCACAAATCAAAATATACTTGGTGTTTCTCTTTCTGAAATTTTGCTCGGGGCTAAATCGCTTCATTTAACTGAATCGTTGGTTTGCACAAAGGAAAAATGTGAAATAATAGAATGAAATCGAAAAGGCTTTCGTTTTCATGTCAAATCAGTCGATAATTCAGTTAAAAGTTAATTCACAACTTTTTTGGTCATCCAACTGTGAAAGTTTAATAATATCATTAAATGGGATTTTTACTGAGAATCCAAAAAATAATCTTTTATTATGATTTTATTGAATTATTATCACAATCTTTTTTTATAAAAATTATTAACGCACTGTAATTTTTCGTTGATTAAAAAAAATTATTGCTTTTTCTTTCTAAAAATAAAAGGCGTGCGACCCTTTTTCAGGGTCTGATCGAATATTGACATTAAGGTCGGTGCCCTTTATTACTCCTATTTGGCTATGGTCTTTTCTCTTCCCAGCGTATAGTTATGCATGGCAATATTCTATATTCTGTAAATCGCAGAAATCCTTTCTTTGTTCCGGGGTCAAGTACCTGAAAACCTTTGTCGCTGCGCCCTACTGAATACCCTTAACGAAAAGAGAAAGAGGAGAAAGGCTTGTAAAAAGGACAAACAACCTGTTTGTTCGACACCATCATTTAACATCCTTTGACGAAAAAACACATCCGTCTTGTGGGGGCTCATTAATCAATGTTGCCTTTTGTGGTTTCGGAGATGTCACACCAAAACGATGCGAGCGGGCGGGCGAAGTTCGTCTAAAGCTTGTAAGTCGGAGTATCTTGATCCTCTTTAAGTCGAACGATTCTTAATTTTTTACCAAATGTCCTACTCTCAGGTTTTAGCTTGTCGAGTCTTTAAAAGCAGGTACCTCTGTACCGAAGTCTTGTTCCTTGAAGACGAAGGTTATGTTTGAAGATGGTACACAAATCCATCTAATATAAAATTAGAGAAAGGTACCTTTCACCTGCCGAAAACATCCAGCCATTACCATTTTGATTTTGAAAACCCGTTTTTTTTTCCTCCCATCTTCTTTCATATTGTTTATCTTTTAAAAATCGAAATACGTCACCTTAAACCAAAATAAATGATACCTTGTACACATAGAGATGAGAAAAAAAAGAAGGGATATCAACACCATTAACAACGACCAAAACATTGTCGGCCCTTTAAGAGTATTTACTAAGAACATGGTACCTGTTCCTCTTGTAATGCAGTGTCTGCCACACACGAAGTCATTAGTTTGTTTTTATAAAGGCTCTCACCTCAGCTTTCTCCTGATGATGGTTGATAGCTCTTCCGACTTTGTTTAGACCGCGATGTGAAGGCAAAACATGGTTAACTTGCTTTTTGATTGTGAAAGTCATCGTTCTTGACCATCACAAAAAAATATATTGTGGTCTAACACATCGTCTTCTTTTCTTTGTAAATCGTCATCATTAGTATATTTTTAAACATATTTTTTGGTTTGCTTTCACTTTTATTAATAGTTCATCACCTGCTAGTCAGACTGTGAAACAGGTTCAGACTATTAGAAGGTGTATTGGTTTTAAATAACTTAAAAAAAATTAAATGAACAAACGTGGTTTCATTAGTAATGTTAAGATGAATGCCTAGCGCTTCAAATTATTAGTAAAAGTAGTGGCTTTCTAACTTAGAAATTTGGTCCGACACACTCGAACAAAACACTTGACCTTCAAAACACTTGACCAAGTATACAAAACGTTTTGGATTTTTATTAAAATGTTTTTTATTTCAAGTAGTATAAAAAATAACTTACTCTCTTGCATAAGTTTTACAAAGATGCAATATGAAGTATAATTATAACGAATACCTTTGCACAATAATGAATTAATTGTGTGAATTTATTATTTATTTGTTATTATTAATTTTTTGACAAAATGGCGGGGAAAATGAGATATTACCCACAAGTGTTATATATTTTTATCATCTAATCTTCAATACCTATCATTTGATACCCCGCTCAAAATTTTAAAAAAATATTTTTTTTCGAGTGACATGAATTATCCGCCATCTTGGATTTCCAGTAAATCAGATCGAGTTGCTAATCTTATTTTTTCTATGGCCCAGCAGACCGCACATTTTGCATATTTTTCTATAAAAATGACGCCTTTGATACTTTTTTATTACATTATGAAATATTTAATATAAACACCAGAATATCATCTTTTAAGAAATGATAAAATATAAGTAACTATAATATTTTTAAAGCGCAGCTTTACTTTAACTCGTCAAAACATGAATAAATCAGAACTAAATAAAAGTAAGCATAAAAACTGAAATGCGAATTTCTTTTTATATTTTTGTTAAAAAAACTCAAAACTCTCTTGTTTTTGTGAAAAACTCTAACATCTCTTCTATAGAATTTCTTAAGAATATTACTTGAATTTTGTTAGCTTTTTTTTTTTTTTTTTTTTTTTTTTTTTTTTTTTTTTTTTTTTGTTAGTCGGTTTCTACCTTTATCGTATTCACATCGCATCTCTTTAAGAATGATACTATAAGGGTTTCTTTTTTTTGGTTTTACCAACGAAACCCTAAAAAATTATTGCTTTTTCTTTCTAAAAATAAAAGGCGTGCGACCCTTTTTCAGGGTCTGATCGAATATTGACATTAAGGTCGGTGCCCTTTATTACTCCTATTTGGCTATGGTCTTTTCTCTTCCCAGCGTATAGTTATGCATGGCAATATTCTATATTCTGTAAATCGCAGAAATCCTTTCTTTGTTCCGGGGTCAAGTACCTGAAAACCTTTGTCGCTGCGCCCTACTGAATACCCTTAACGAAAAGAGAAAGAGGAGAAAGGCTTGTAAAAAGGACAAACAACCTGTTTGTTCGACACCATCATTTAACATCCTTTGACGAAAAAACACATCCGTCTTGTGGGGGCTCATTAATCAATGTTGCCTTTTGTGGTTTCGGAGATGTCACACCAAAACGATGCGAGCGGGCGGGCGAAGTTCGTCTAAAGCTTGTAAGTCGGAGTATCTTGATCCTCTTTAAGTCGAACGATTCTTAATTTTTTACCAAATGTCCTACTCTCAGGTTTTAGCTTGTCGAGTCTTTAAAAGCAGGTACCTCTGTACCGAAGTCTTGTTCCTTGAAGACGAAGGTTATGTTTGAAGATGGTACACAAATCCATCTAATATAAAATTAGAGAAAGGTACCTTTCACCTGCCGAAAACATCCAGCCATTACCATTTTGATTTTGAAAACCCGTTTTTTTTTCCTCCCATCTTCTTTCATATTGTTTATCTTTTAAAANAAGTTGAAATAGGGCTCAAATTGTGCAGAATTAAAATTAGGAATGAAGCCTGTGATTAGATTTTTGATATCTTGCTTAGAACCAGTATAATTTTAATTTTACTGTTTTTCCTAACCTCAAAGTGCGGTAGAGCCTTAAGATGAACCTTTTTTGGTCAATTTTAGACTGGAATCTGGAATATCATTGCTTCCTAGTTATCTGAGATTGTGGGTCTATCAGTATGACGAAAAATTTTGAAATACTTAATAAGATTTATGTATAAATTTGACTTTTCTGGTGCTAACCAGACATTATGATGATCTTTTTGTAATAAATAAGAAGGGTTACCAAGACTTTTATTACCGATAAAATTATAATGTTTAAGTACACACTATGTTGATTGTAATTTAATTGTTGGAGGGACCGTAAAAGGTCAAAATATAGCAGTATTAATGGAATGAAAAATGTTATGAATTTTTATCCCAATAGCTCCCCTGTAGATGAAGGATCACCTTCATCTACAATCTACTACCTATAATTTGTTAATTTTTAGGTGTTTAAAATATTGTAGCACGGGGGCAAAATACAATTTATTTCTTTGCATACCTTTATATATATTTGTTTTTGTGTGTCCACTTTCAGGCACATCACTATATATCAAGGTTAGATTCCACTGAATCAACCTTTTTTATTTTTAAACCTCTTATTATATTATCATAATATATGATAGAAGTTGAGTGAGAAGCGTGAAGATTCGTTTCGACTTCCTATTTTAGTATTCCTACCACCTACATCGTTCCCCACCCCGTTAGTCTAAGCCACGCCTCTTTCGCCCCCACCCCTACCTTGACCTTGGCGTCTACCAGGATGCCAGGATTAATCGTTGTCAGACCAGGTGGTAGGTGGTTGATTCCTTTACCCTTTGGAACAATAGGACCTCCTGCACTCCTATACTTCCATCTCAACTTCTCAACGGTGGCAGGTCTACCCTCCTGTTAATAATAAGACCTGGCTTCTGTTCCACGCCTTTCCACTTTAATATTACATATATATATCCTTTGTGGGGTTCATAGAACACATTAAAGCCAACAAGATATCCTTTGGGCTTTGGACTTTATATACTTACTTTTAGTTCATATTATACAAAGGCCATTGTTTCCATAATATATTAGTTTTAAAATGCTCAACGAAGTGGACATGTTACTCCTTGTATTCTCAAAGAAGAAATAATTAAATTGAAGTACGTAATTCTAAACATTTCTACTACCTTTAATATTGGTTTTCATCTTTTTCTAATGAGGATCTTTGTTAAAAGATATAATACATAAATATTTGTTGCTGTTGCTTTAATAGAAATCTACCCCTTTCAGGGTGGTATTTCGGTAGAAACCTGTACCCTGCTTCCTAGAAAACAAGTTAGCACGAATCCTTATTATAATAGTTAATAAATACATATTTCATTTTAATTTTCTTAACGTACTTTTCAACTTCTTTAATTAATTAGTCCTCTGATTTTTGTAAACCCTAGAAGGAACTCATGAGAATGGCGGGTAATAGCAGGGCCTTAAGGTGGTTGTGGTGCATTGTTGATCGACTTCATTCCCGTAGGGATTACAGGATTCAAGAAGGTCCTTAAATGAAATTTATTGATTTCATAGCAATCTCGATTTTCCCGGAAAACTTTTACTTCTTGAAGAAAGTTTTACTTTCAGATAAGTCCAACTTTTCCCTTGCCTCTTCTGGAAGGCATGTAACGAAATTGTGTCCAAAAAACAACTAACTGGACATTAAGTACAGTTTGCCGTTGATCACTCATAATGAAGACGTTTAAATAACCAAAAAAGTTACCCAGTAATGAAGAGAAAGAGAGAAGTTGTTATTGCTCGAAATTAACTCTTTATAACCAGAAAAAACTAGAGTGGCATTACATTATAAGCATGGAAACCTCAAGCTGTCTTTTCCCTATTATTTTGATTGTATTCCTATACCTAATAATATACATATTTTACTGGTCTTATATTACTTTGCTTTGTAAGTTTTATCGCACATTTCCTTTACCCCTAATTTTGAACTACTTCCCGTCATTCAATATTCTCCAAATTTTGCACATAGAAACAACTTAGGTGAAGAATACAGAAACCAAAATAATAATAATAAAAAAACAAAATGGCGTCATATTTATTTGCTTTTTAAGTTTCATCACACACCTATTACTGCACACTATTTTTGAACCATTTCCCGTCATTCAATATTCCCCAAATTTTGCACATAGAAACAACTAAGGTGAAGAATACAGGAAAAAAAAGTACATAAGACTAGTTTTCAAAGATGGAATTTTTATATTAATTATTTAACAATAGCTATTCTCTCTGGCAAGATATTTTTATGTTATCTTTTGAATTTTGTTAAGTCAGACTATCTTTATAAACCTTTATCTATATTTTCACATTTCTGCTTCAGCAATGGTAACGATTTGGAACCAAGCTTAATCTAAGATGTTCAGGAGTTTCTCACTCTTACCACATATTACTTTTCAACATCGATTTCCAAATATTCCTTTACGAAATAACGTTTCGGTTAATTAGTTTTTCTAGTTTGTTATACTGAGAAATCTAGCTTGACGTCTTTAAAAGTTGCTTTATCCTTAATTTAAATGTTTGGAAGAGACCTTTAAGTCATTGGTATCTATGAATTAAGTTAGCCTACTGGCGCAACCAAGTTTACTTAAGCCAGCGCCAGCACGATCCTGCACCTTCGAGTTTTGACCAAAAGGAACCGAGCTTGAGGTACATTTAACGTTTACTGTAGCTGCTCTTAGCTTAGTTAGTTCAAACATACTATATGCCCACTAGTTTATCCACGACCCACGACCATTAAACTTCACCCTTTAATTTAAACTGCACCATTTAATGTGCTGAAGCTTTAACTGTGAATTACTCGTATAAAGTGAATAGCGGAGTTGTCCCACACAACAATTAGTTTGATCAAATACTTGGTTGTCAAAGAGTAACTCAAATTGAGTTATCCACCAATATTGTTTGTCAGTTCAATCGATATTTGGCCATGTCCTTTTAATGGAATTTAATCAGCAATTGATTAATTTTAACTTTATTCTGTGTGTTTAATACTTTTTTTTATCATTTTAAGTAAATTATAAGTTCAATTTTTAAGTTTTTTGTAGTATTCATATTCATACTACGGAACGTTTAAATTTTAATTTAAATCCAATTATAATTACTATTTACAAAGGGAGACAGACAGAGAAAAATAGACTTCAACGCCGGGATTCGAACCACGGACCTCCCCCTCATCCGTGGTTCGAATCCCTGCGCTGAAGTCTATTTTTCTCTGTCTGTCTCCCTTTGTAAATAGTAATTATAATTTGATTTAAATTAAAAAGTAAATTATTAGTATCATAAAGAATAACACAGACAGTCTCTCCACGTAAATTTTAAAAAGATTTTTTATTGCCAAAGCAGCTTTCAGCCTTCAAAAGGCCATCATCAGTGCCTATTGTGGACAAAGAAAGAAGAACAAAAAAAGGTTACATAATAAAATGAATATATAGTGAGTGGTGAGTCTATTTCATGTCGGAGATCGACATGAGACTCACTAGTATCATAGTACTCAGTAGTAGTAGTAGTAGTAGTCACTCATTAGTATCATAGTTTTATGAGTGTTACTGTTACAGTACCACTAGAGCTTGTATACTATATTAATGCTTAACCCAGTTGCTTTTTCATCACATTCTATGTAGGTATAATATCTTTTTACTCGCTTTTTTATAATCTTACATTTTATATCCTATACTTGTACAGATCTTTACTTTTTTTATAACTGTAGGTTGGTAGGTCATGCGCACGCTTTCATTTAGGCATTAATAAAGGGATTTAGGGAGGTAATTCTCATTTCATTAGCCATTTTATTTGCCTACTGCCTATAGATCATATATTATCCATGACATTTCGCTAAATAAACACTGTTTTTATTAGCTATTCTCATTTTGAATAATAAATTAATCTGTAATGTTTGAAGTAATGTGTCGAGAATGCATTTTATCGAACACGCTTTCCATATTGTTCCGTTTTTTGCTTCTGAACTCTGCTTTATTATTTCAACAGTCGTATCTGATATAATGGGAGGATATCAAGCTTTATTATTTTTAATGTATCCTTTTTATCCTCTGTTCTTCAATATTATCGATTCTACTTCATTTTAAAGCCAGTTAAATTCAATGCTTAAAAGCTCTGGATATTGACGTAATAAATATTTAAAATGTGCACAAAATATTAAATGCTATGTCTTAAGGAAGTAATTAAAAATTACTATAATTCCTGCTAGTTTATTACTCATAAAACATAATAGTTTTTAGTCTTTAATGTAAAATTAACGAGTAAATAACCTGACTCAACATTAATTCAGTTGTTGATGTCTTTATCCACTAATTAAAAAAATAAATCTACTTGATTAGGCAATATTTTACTCAACCTTTTCTTCATGGTTCGCATAAAACATCATGTTTTTTTGGTGGATAAATTTTTTCATATGGACATTTGCATTAAAACAAAAGCAGTGAACTCATCAGTGGTGCTCTTCAGAACGGATGAATATTTTGCAGCCCTTTTTTTATAAGTTTATTATTCCATTCTTCGATATTTGTATGTTAATTTAGTCGCTTATCGTGGAATAATGACCGTTTTTGGTAGCGGTAATTCTCAGATTGAGCGTAAAATTGTGTCCATCCATTGTAGTTTAAGCTGTGTTAGAGGCGAGAGGGATATGATATGGAAGAGGTTAGATGTGGATTGTAAAGCTAGAACGGTAGCCTCTATAATGTTAGCAGTAATTACCCAATCTTTCAATCATTGTAAATTGTCTGCCGTGTCCGTTAACTAAGTGTAAGGTAGTCGACGGTGAGCTTAATGAACTCTCTTTTGTAAAAGATGAAAAAGGGGTGTTAAATACTTGACGTTAAAGATATAAATCCTGTTGGAAACGGTTATTACTTGGTATTTAGTTGATAACGTTAGACGAAGTAGTCGTCAAATAATGAAACGGTTAGAAAGCTGAAACTGAACGTCGATGCGTTTTTTCGTTAATTGACTGCTCCATCAATAGTAAGTGGCTGCGGTTTTTTTTTTTTTTTTTTGGGAACCGGTTAAAGGGTCTTTATCTGTTGTGTGGTTAGTGGTTAGAAAAAGATTTAAGAAGATATGACCATCAACTGCGGGGACAGTTATAAGTATTTTTATATCTTGAGGAGCTAAAAGATGGTCCGTCATTAGTTGGTGCCGTATGAGGCTAAAAATCTCGGAGAACAGTTTATCGTATCGCCTTCGAAGTTAGACCTAGATCTTCGCCAGTGAGAAAGAGTTGCTAACCGTCCAATTCTTACCTGGAAGAGTAATAAGGCACTGAGTTAGGAGATCCCCTATCCTTATCTGTTTTTGAAGGTGCCAAACTCACGGCTTTCAAAATATAACGATGTTCATTATTTTTGAGATGGTGGACTGTGCGAAGGAAAATACTCTGACCCGTTTTGAAACGCCTCAGGTGATAATAGGAAGGATGAGTTTTGGAGAGAGTGTGGATGAAGACAAATGTCCTGCTGGCTTCTCATTAACGATAGAGGCAGCTGGGGCACGGAAATTAGAACCGGGAGGCATATATTCTCGCAGTCAATTCTGTACGTTTCATAAAAAAGAGAAAATTTTAGAAGCAATGGGAACCCTAAAGTAAACCTGAAACGTATGATTACTAATTACGTATGATTACGTAATTATAGCCTTTGATTGTGCCACATGATTCTTTTCAAACGAAAGCGCGAAATTCAGAATTGTAGTAACAACATTTTCATCAGTAGAGTTACAAAGTTAAAACAAGAATATACCTGATAATAGTTGATATATTATTGCGTTTTCTTTGGTTTAATTTGCTTTAGGCCATGAAAGTCTTACCTTTAATTCAGTTTGGTTCTGCCTCGTCAAGAAAAATCAAGCCAAAAGCAAGAAGTTGATTACTCTGAGTTTTTCTTTTCTTTGAAACTAGATACTAATTATAACTAATATCTCAGGCTCTGTCAAAAACAAATGGTAATGTTTTTTGTAAGTGTTCCTTTGGTTTTTAATGAATTTACGACTTTCAAATAGGCTTTGTCAGTTAAAGCCTCGCTTTAATGTTTTAATAGCTTTGGGCAATGGAGCGTTGTTAATAAATAAAAAGGTCAAGATGAAGGTCACTAATATAGAATATTAAACTAGTTGTATTTGCGTTGAAGCATTCTTAAATTTTATAATTTATAACTATCATTTTAGATCAGCATCTTGTTAAACTTATTTCTATTGCTTCCGAGTTTCCTAGCATACAAATACGGAAGCTATGTGACCTTTATAAAAAACGAAAATCTTTTATGTCTCCGATTCCACCCATTTCAAGACTTACACTTGCTTGGTAAATTCAAATTTGTTTTTCCTACTTTCAGTGTTATATTGTTGTAATCTTTCATTTAATGCCTATACAAATCTAAATAAATATTGTAATATATTCATATTCTGTCTATTATATAGATAGTTAAGCCAAATGTGATCGACAGGAAAGTACAAAGTTGTAATAGTTTGATACGATCTTCCTTCTTTCATTCTTTTTCCTTGGGTCCCTGGGATAGTCTTAATTATGTTTACATTGCCGGAGTTAGAACTCTTGGTGTTAAATTAATTGAGATTAAGTTAACCATTCGTCTTCGCCAATTCCTTTTCTCTGGTTATTCTTTGATATTTCGTCATGCTTTTTTATCGCTTGCAATCTGTATTACGTTTTAATCGTTGAACTCTTTCGACCCGATGGTACAAACGTAACATGGGTTTACCTAATGTTACTCATATTGCTTCACATTAATCTTATTCGAAACTCTGCATTAAGATTCGAAGAATCTAAAGGCAATTGTTGTCTTCGTCTCTCCAATAGTTCAACCATTACGGATCCGTCTGATACAGCACTGTTAAAGATTAAAAATTGAAGAATATCTGCCTGAAGAATAAAGAAGAATAAGGGACAGTAGTTGTTAAAGAAGTTCTCGATTACTAACCGTTGTCTTTCTCTCGTTCTTTTGCTTCCTGTCATTTTGAATTTCCATCTTGTGGCCCCTGATCCTCATCAATCTCTAATCCTGTGAAGTAGGACTGACTTCCAGACGCGCTGTCTCGTTGTTCCAGTTATCTCTCTTGCTATTCTTTGAAAGGTCCTGATCCTTGGTATAAGGATCTCTAAGTTACAACCGTCATGAATGATATCATGAGATCTTTTCGCCCTTTCTCGTTATAGTTTGGCTTCATCTTCCTCCTCCAAAGGTAACTCCTTCTTTGAAACTTATCTAGAGATCGGCCCCCTAAAGAGGTCCTAAAACTTTTTATTCTTTTTACGAATTCATTTGACATTAATATTTCTTATCTCCTGCATTCCTAATTTTATTCTTTCACCTACTGTGAAATATAATGCACAAGATTCTGTTATAAAATAATAATTACATTCTTGCCCAAGTACTGTTTCATTAATTACATAGTATAAAGATGTCAGAACACTTGTGGAAAACTATTTTCATTCTATTATTAAAACTTTTTGAATCGCTTCAAACTTATCAATCAGGCGTTGCATTTACAGGTCTTCTATTGAATAATTAAAGGAAGTAATTTCGGAATAGTCGCTAATGGTTGACTCTCTCATTGAGGTGAGTTTAATGCTGTTTTGCCAATCTAAACCTGCATTTGATATTTACCTTATAGGGTTTCATTTAATTAGAAATTCGATCAAGCTACATCCTTAGTTACACAATTGTTGTGAATTACACCGTTTCTACTAGTTTTAATTAAGTGTGATTTCAAGTTATTTGCTATTGTACGTATTCCTTCCGCTAATTTCTCATCGAGTTTTGTTTAAATTCTGTTTTTTTTTTATTTGATCACGTCAAAGAATAGTTCCAGTTTCTGTTTTATTAGAAACATGCCGTTAAGCCTGTTGCAACGGGCTAATGTTTGTATTATATAAGTAAAATTGTAAATTAATTGATATAAGTTATTATATCTATTTTAAGACCAACAAATCAAGACAAATATTTATTAGTATTAAGTAGGGTTGCCTTAGCTTAGCAATAACAAATAATTTCCTAGTGCGTCGTCGTCGGGACTCGATTATATAAATGATTTGGTTAGAAACTCTTTCTAGAGTAGTATACTAACCTAGTTTGGTTTTATTCACGTATTGGTTCTAGTTAATGACACTTTTGCTTGAATTTCTCGCTTATTATTAGATGTAACACCAACTACTTCAAAATTTCCAATAATTATTTTGAATGTTGTTAAGAAATTGTATGTTTTTACCAAGGCTTTAGTGAACTTTCCAACTTCTTGTGACCCTGAGCTTCATCAGTCTCTTAATTCCGTGAAATAAGACTGACTTTCAAACGTGCTGTCTCGTTGTTCTTTCTCTCTTGCTATTCTTTGAATAAAGATCATTGGTATAAAGATCAGGATAAGAACACGCTTTGAAAATATTTATACCTTATACATTGTAATCGAAATTATATATAATTTGTACTTTAAGTTTTATATATTTAAGTTTTATTTTGTTTTTGTTTAGTAAAAAAAGGTGAAATATAAAGTTAAATAAAAGAGTGTACTAAAAAAATAAATAAATAAATAAACAATATAAATAGTCTTGAAAAATACTAACATTGAACAAACAATTTTTATTTTTACAAATATCTCTAAAAAAAATATCTATAACTCTACCTTTCTAGTTGAGAGAGTTATTTAACGAACTGCAGTTGGAATAATTGGATGAAACACGAGTTTGGATTTTTATTTTGCCTGGTGTTAATATAGTACTTAACACAGTTAACTTTAGTTAAAAAATCTCTTAAGTTGGGAGTTTCTCTTTAATGTTTTCTATAGGAAAAGTGCTCTTTTTATGGTCAAACTGCATTATCGGTTTTCAGCTCAAATCGTTGACCTCAGCTGTCTTTATGGTTTGTATAAAACTTTTTTTTGTCGTTTCGACTGGTTTGTCATTTCTTTGATACGTTTTTTCGTCCGCCCACTCGGCCTTCACTCAGGAAATGTATTGTATTCGACCACCAACCTACGGGCTGCAGACAGTAGGGTTTATTCTTGAGATCATCTTGTTGTGCCACTGGACAGAAAGAAAGACGGATAGCCTTAGTACCGGTAGTCTTAAGGCCTTCTGTTTAGACGTCGTGCCCGGATGAAACAGCCTTCAAACCTTTGAAGGATATGCTAATACCGACGTCACGATATGAAAATTATCCTCCGTTCTCCTTCCTCCAAAGACTCGCCAAGACAAAACAAACATGACACACCCACACGAAATCCCTCTTATTTGGGACCCCGAAACTTCATGGGCTTTTGAAGATGAAAAAACCATATTAAAATATGCGGGCACCGAGATTGAGGTCTTCAATCATTTCAAAGGTGTCTCTACCTAAAGGAACCTTTTAAGACCGGTAGTTGGTTGTTGGACTTGAATGCTACTGGACACTGTCCTAGATAGAGATCAAAACAGTAGTGTGGCTTTCTGTTTTTTTTTGTTTTTTTTTCATTTTTTTTTCTTTTGGTGATTTTACGTCACCTTTCAAGCAATCAAGTATATTTTTACTTTTTTTTAAAGGTAGGTTTATTGTATATTGATACAATAAATTGATTTGGTGAAAATATAACTGGACAGGTGGATAAAACAAATGTTATTTTACTACTTATTATTATTTTATTTTACTATTTATTATTACTACTTACTACTTACTAATCAACATACGATAAACTGCTCAACTTCTAGTATTAGTTTATAATTTTCTTAAAGATAAATTGCTCTACTTCTAATGACCTAATTGTATTCAACTCAGCAACATTTCTGAGCTAGAATAGACTTGCTGTTGGATAGTCTCAGGCAAGAAAGAGAGTAAAAAAATAAGTTCATTAGCGCGTTATTATAAGGTATTGCCTCTTGATACATAGTCAGCTTACTGAAACAGGGGTGGGCACGCATGAGGTCAATATCAGAACCGCATTCGGGTTTTTCATGTATTATAAATTATAAAGACCATAATTGCTTATATTATTAAGTAATCCAATTAAAATTTAATTCAATTAATATATTTGTATATTTTTCATAAGTATTAATTGCTATGTAAATTACACGTAAATAAAATAAATTAAGAGAGAGACAATGCAGATAATTAGTTCGACAATTTAATAGTTATATGAAATAATCTTTGAGCAAGAACTTTGGTCAAATCTGGAAAATTTTTCATAAAATTTATTAAATACGTCTGCAGAAATTCTGTTTCATGATGATTGGTTGACTAAGAACGATATTTTGACTTCATGAATTCCATTGTGCGGAGTAGGAGTACAAAGATTCATAGCAGTATATTGTACCAAAAAAGATACTCTTTTATTTCGTTACCCACCCTAACTCTTTAACAAACTAAAAGAGGCGCCTCTTTACGCCTCTTCTACTTTTTTACCTACCTATATTGATATGCATAAAATGTTGAAAAATAGGATTGGCAAAAAAGTAAATAAATGCTAGGACAAACAGATACTAGTTTTATGTACTTGGGGACAAACACTTTTCACTTTTCAGTTTTGATATACATATTCTGATTAAAAGTCACAAAATTACCCAGTGAATGCATCTCAAGAGTGAAAAATCTATGAGTGAGAAATCTATAAGAGTTCCCCAAAAAATTAAAATTATAGACTGCAAGAAGCTTTCTTTATTTTGATTTTTGCACGAGTTATTAAAATTCAACTGTAGGAGCAGATTTGTGCTACATTTGCAATGCCTGATCCCCTTTCACCTTTAATCATTAAAATTTCTTATATAAGTATTTCTTCAAGAAATGGATATCTATCTTTTATTATAATTGATCACTAATAAATTGTTGTAAACCAATATGTAAAATGTTGCTTTTGAAACTTTACAAATCTTCAAACCTTTAAAAAGATATAAATTTTGAATGGGAGCCGCACCTAAATCGACAATGAGCCGCATTTGCCCATCCCTGTACTAAAATTTAGAGACATAAGGCTTTTAATTTAGGACATAAGACTTTTAAGAGAGACTCGAGGTAACATCGACGTTATCAGGTAACCTTGGCGTTATCAAATTGGGGATGACGTTTAATGTGTAGAAAACATAACTTTTAATGTTTTATCTTTTCGGCCCTTATGCTTGATTTGATTGGACGGTTCTTGGAGCAGAAGCTGTTACTTCTGTACCACATACTTCTCTTTAAATTCCTTAGTTAGAAACTTGTCAACTTGCAGCCTACATCCTACATGTTGACAGTTTAGCTCTACCTGTCTCAAGTTTCACCTGTTATCTTTACCTTTTCATCTCAATGTCAATCAGTTGGGGTTAGTTGGAACTGCACTGCTCTTGGGGTCTCTTGTAATAATATTTATTTGGGTTTACGAAGTGTAAGTCAGTCTACCCTTTCTGATTTTTTTGTCTGAAGGGTTTATTTTAAAGATTGGAGTTAGACAGTTTTCTTTATTTTTTTTTTATAGGAGATTTTTTATAGTGATATTTTTGTAATTGCATTTACGCATTTTTTAATATTTTGTATTTTTAGTATCTTATCGTTCTATTTTGTAATTGAATGCTTATCTGAGGATAAACACTGCAAGCATTTACAGAAAAGTACATTGGCATTACCTATTCAAAAGAATGTCAACTCAGAATCGCTTGGAAAAGCATTTTGTGTCTAAAATTTTGTTGGGTTATGTTGATTCACAGTTTACGGAGCACCCCTTATCATTATTATTTTTTATTTTATTTTTTTATATAAATAAAGGTGCATTGGAGAATAGTGGCTGTATGTGTATGTTATTAATTTCTTCCATTATATATGTAGTGTAGTACTTAACTTCGTACCTTCGGCGGTTATGTAATAGCTACAATATTATTTTACGTTAATCAACTGTGAAATTTACATGCATTTTCCAATAGATATTAACTCTGAATAATATTTTCTGTCACAGGACGAATAAATATTATTGATTAACATGTTAGTAGTTAATTTTATGTTATCATATGAGTTGTTTCTTAAACAGAAATAAAAGGATTTCGTAGAAGATGTAAAAAACTTTAAAAACTGTAACAGTTGTTTGCACCCGCGTTATTTGTTTTTTCTTTCATTCAATTATAAATGGCACCTCATCAGTCAACTTCACAACTCTTCCACTTGGCTTGATGTCGGCTCTCCACGGGAGGAAGGAACTCGAGTGTTTTCAGAAGAGAAAAAACAGAATTAAGTACGCATCCTGCTGGGTAGTACCCAGAGGTTTTTGTTTTATTAAGGAAACACAACATACCTGTGAGTGCCGGATTATAAATGTTCAAACAAAAAGGGACTTGACGTACTTCGAGGGACTTATACAGATGTACCGTAACCACAGGGTATTCTGACAGGGTATCTTCCTGACAAATTAGAGTCGATTTGTTCTCGTCCATCTCTTCATTAGTGCGATGCTTGATTTACTCGCCGCGGGTGTCTATCATGGCTACTACCTCTTACCTTAACTATTTAACATTTTTATTGCATTTATCTTTTTTATGAAAAATTAAGTTAGCTCCTCTTTTTGGTTTTAGAAATGTTGTTTTAAGTCTTATTTTTAATTGATCGTCTGATGGTTTTGATGCAGAACAATTAAATGATTATATTATACAGAAATGTATTGCATTATTTAAATAATTTTATGATAATTTATCAGCGCTGATGCTGTTTTTATTTATTTTTTTTTATTTTTAAATTTAATTATACACTTATTATTTAGGTGTTTGGTTTATTAGAGTAGTACATAATTATAGCATAGTTAAATACATAATTAAATTCAAAGAGGAAAATAAATTTGTTAATTATTTTAATAAATAGAGAAAGCACATTTGCTGAATGCCAATAATACTTAATTAAGGCCGGGTTTAAATGATTTAGTTGTTCGATTCAGTGAACTGATTATTCTTATATGTAAAATAATATATATTATAAGAGGGGAAAAAATGAAATATTTTTTATTATATATATTTTATAATAATGTAACATTTCAATGTATTAATGACAAGGGCAGAATTACATTAGAAATATGAAATCGATACGCCAATCTACTCGAACAAAAGTTTCTTGTAACTTTACTATGTGTACTATACATATAGTAAAACTGAATTTAAAGATGTAAGACGGTTATTGTTTACACTTCGTTTAAGATTTTCCCAGAGGCAACGACTCACATGCCGAATTAAGATAAATTAAGTATAAATTAAGATTTTTTTTTAAACCAAATCGACAGAGCCAGAGATTTTTTCAAAAAGTATATTGCCTTCGAGCTTACCCATGGCAATGGAAGCTATGTGATCGTTCTGAAGAACTTTTTTTTTTATGTGTACGATTTCAAAAAATCCAAGACATTAGGGATGGGATAGGGGATCTTTTTTGGTGCCGTGTCTGGCAGTTGAAATTAATCTGGGGACATCTGCAAGCTACTTTCGACAAATCATCTAAATTTCATAAAAATCAGATAAGTCCTTTTGGAGTTATAGGTGTAAATAAATGTATATTTGTGCGCATGTTTAAGACAAATAGACGTAGATCTATTTTCGATCTCGCACAAGATGTTTACATTGATTTTCTGTATTTAATGTTAAGGGAACAATAATCTGCTAGCGCAATGAAGATCTTAACAAACCTCAAAAAGTCTTCTTTTTTAACTTACCTAATTTACCTTTTAGTGCACTCAAAATGCAGGTTTAAATTTTTTATTTATTTATTTTTTATAGAAATGGAAAAACTATGTATACTGTTTTAATTTAATAATTTCACAAATTAAGAAAAGGAATCGCCTCTCTCCTTTGATTTGCCAAAATTGAAGAATACGAATCGATTAGAATATAGTTAACGATAATTCAAGCAAGCGAGGCTTAACTAATGGTCCTCGATATTTAAAACACTAGATTGGGCTAGCCCATCGATTATTAAGATCATTTCATGGTTTTAAAAAATGGACATTATTATAATAGACTGCTGGAGAGTGTCCCTTGCTTTTGCTAACATCTTGATCGTTTGCCGAAGTATAAGTAACATTGACAGAATCAGGTTAAGTGGTTTTTAGGCACCTCTTGAACTAATAAATCGAAGGACAGCTCTTGAATATTAATAGACATTGGATATGAGGGGGGGGGGGGGGTTCTTCTTATTATTTATAGCATAAGAATTCTTATTAAAATGTGTTTTAGGGAATATTCAAATTATTAAATGAAGGTTGGACGATCATGTATACTGATTTTTTTAAAACTGAAATTGGTGACACATCTCATTCAAATAAAACAATTTTATTTTCAATAAATTTCTAAAAATAATTTTGTTGGAAAAATGATATTGCAAAATGTCAATCAATAAGGAAAATATATAGGTTATTGTTTATTGTATAAAAACACAATAGAAATGTTTATTTTTCATCTTATGTTGTTTTTAAATCACTTGAGTTTAATTGTAATGGATAATGAAAGAAGTATCGGGATTTTAAGTACGAACTCAACAACAGTAGCTTAATCGATATAACTAAATTATTTTTAAATTTGGTATGAAAAATAAATTATCTGAAGAATAATTCTACAAATTAGATAGTCTGTCTGTCTGTGTTGTAGAGAGGCTGAGCCCGGCCTTCCCTTCAAACTTCTGACTTCAAGCTTATTGATTTTCTATTTTTCAAACCTCCCTCCATATTATAATACCTTTCAAGGCCAATGCAAAGGGAAACGGCGTAAATCTGATAAAATCAATAACTATATAAAATTTGCCAGCCTGATAATTTTTCTGGCATTAAAGCTAATATTCGTATATATCATTACTTATTCTTTCAGATTTTGATGTTTGTTTTTAGGCTGAAACTTTGAAATGTTAGGTGTAATAAACATAACCCAAGAAAAATATAGGGAAACCCCAAACATTTTTCAAGAACAAGGGGTGGAACATTTTTTATATTATCCTAGGCTAACTGTAAAGCAGTTTTAAAAATATAGATAATATTAATACAATACTTAAATATTATCTCGTATTATGTTAACAATATAATGTCTAACATATTTAAAAGAACTTTTTAAAATTTATGATGAAAATCAACATAATTTTTTTTGTTTTTGTTTCCAGGGTCACCAGGCTCCAGGAGGAGGAGTAGGTCCTGGAGGTATACCACAATCTGGATATGGAATGCCAAGTACAAGCACACCTCTACCTCCGACATCTCAATCCAGATCGGCGTATGGTAGATCTACTCAGGAACAACGTTGGCAAGAGCTGGCCAATCTTTTGGGTGTCCAACCCCACCAGGATTACCATCACCATCACCATCATCATTATCAGACGAATCACTATCCGCCGCCCCCTCCACATCCAGGGGCAACTGGCTCAACTAAGATTCCTCCGCCTGATAATAACAATCTATACCCAATTGGTATGTTATGCACTTGCACATGCATTTTGCTCACAACTTCATTGTTTATCTATTGAATGAGAGTGGCTACATCCACCTTACAATTACTTCATCTGGCAACATCTCTCCTCATGATAATTATTTTTGATATTGATCAAGTGATTGGATCCTTAAAAGGTAGGAAGAAAAAGATGACTAACAATGCTTCATGGGAGCCAACGTGGCCCAGGGTCTTAACGCGCCCTCACTCAGCTATCAATGGGGCACTCTTCCTGGACTCATTGATGGAACCGATTAAAGTGGGTCCAATCCGTGTCATGATGATGTAATTTGTATCTATGGTTTGAGGTCGGAGCAGGGCGAGGGACACCCCCTACGCTTTGACGCATGCTTATATAACTTACTAATGACCACACCATACTCGCTTCGGCGGCACAGTGTACAAATGTATGATGTGTGAAGTAGCTGGAACTCTCAACTATTGGGCGTAAAAAGGGCCTAAAAGATGGCCTAATTGCAAGGTTCTACTGCTTTTAGCAATGATAATGCTATGTAGCAACATTTCAGCTACCCGAGCCATTTTTGTGCCTACATCAATAGTTGATACTGTTAAGGAATGGATCTCTTAATTACCTCAGTCATAAATATTTTTACATCAGTTCTCAAGCCTAAAAGTTGTGCTTATTCCAGAAATTGCTATTATCAAGAAATGTTTTGGCTTCATCATCAAATTCCTAATAAGTAAGGTTTCATGAAGGTTGCTATTGTATGTCATGCTGTCAAGGATCCAATTACTCAATCAATAACAGTTTCTACAGGGTACACTTAGCATTACTACAATTTATTTTTGAATTATCTTGGGTTTTACTAGTTTACATTCATTTTGGTTTTTTTTATAATTATTTTAAAAATATTTTCTTCATTATTTATAATTAATTTAGTCTATACTCATATCATCATTTGGAGGTCCTCCACAGCACATTGATATGGCATTCTCTTGTCACCCAAGAGGTTTCTCGTTCGAATCTTGACTCCTACAAGGAGGGAGGTGTTCTTCACCTACCATCGCTGTGTATATGGACAGTTGCTTATGTGAAGTGGTGACTAACTGGTTTCATACAGCTGATATAGTAACTCACTATCCTCTTGTCATCAATTGCCACTTGTATAATTGTATGAAACCTTTGGCAGGCCTAGAGCTGTTGCGCCAATATTTTTAAAGCTTTTTGCTTTATCTTACTTTGAAACAAGTTGGTGCATAGGATTCTATGATTGGAGTCACCTCACAACAATATTAAGTTTTTCTTTGAAGGCTGGGATTCATTAGATCATTAGATGAAGGAATACACGGACATATTATTGGAAAAAATTGATTTCACTTTTATATTCAAAATCTCAATTCAGTACTTATTTATTATATTATAATGATTATTATAGCTATAGCTCCAAAACTTACAATTTGAAGCACTATAAAGGTATGTGAAATACAGAACCGCTAGTCATAGAAAATAATCAGTGATTAAAAAGCCCATGTAATGTTTGTTGCTGACTGTAGAAATAGTCACTGAACCCCCTCTATATTTGTACCTTAGTACATTTATAATTTTGCATGAACATCATATTATTGCTTAAAGATCTTAATTCAATAGATCTTATTTAGCAAATTTAACAAGATTTATGATCTTTACACTTATCTTCTAAGTTCATATTATTAGATGTACTATTATAACATTAACCAGTTGCTTTTGGAATCCATTACATCTAGAATCTTTCTGTTAGTTGAGAATCATTATAAATTTTCAAAAGACTAACTCACATTACAATAATTGATTTCGAGCAGGAATATGTTAACTCTTTAAACTTCTGATAACATTTATAATTTATTGTGTTTTTTGTTTAGGACCTGGACTTGGTAACTCGATGAATCTTATGACCAATTCAAGTGAGCCGATGGCCAATGAACCCACCGCTACCACTTTTAAGATGGAGAATCCCAACGATATGCTTTACTATCAGGTATTTAACTCAGATGTGAGATGAGCATTTACTCTTTCTAAGCTATAGGAGGAAGATCAATCAGAAAATGAATTTTTGTTGAGTATATATGTGAAAGAGAAGATATTATGGACCTCTGAGGTTCCAACAACAACCAACTATTATCACAATCATACCCTTGTCAAGAAATAATATTAGGAGATTCAATAGATGTTTGATAAACTTCCAGCCAAGTCTGTACATTTGCTTCTTAGTCTGCTAAAGTTTTAACTATTTCACAACTCTCCCATAGAAAGCTAAAAATCTTAGTCCAAAGCTTCCAGTTTTTTACCTTAAATTGTCGATAATGTTTGACTGCTACACATTGGGCCATTGCATGTCAAATTATGACTCACTTTGTACATCTTCCCTCGAAAATGGAACTCAGATGATTGTTGGTGTTTTGACTTGAGTTCAAAAGAGCACTTCTAATGGAGTCTTTAACCCTTAGACACCCAGGTATTAATAGTACACCATGTTCTAAAAAATAGTTGGTCCTCCAGAAGACCACCTTCCTAATTCATTTTAATTAATTTAATTTAAATTACTTTAATTACATTTAATTTAAATTTTTACTGCAATTATTTTTGGTGATCCCTTTATGCACTGAGTGTTAGTGTTAATTCTCTCAAAGAGCAATGTGAAAGAGTAAATGCACACTTAAGGCAGATATCTTTATGGGGATACTAGTTAACTGTTTTGATGTTAGTAAGAAACATCGATAACTTTTATCATTCAAATTGTAAAATAAAAGTCAAAATTTAGTGTCTATATTAGAAACATTTAACTTAGTATTTTAAGTGTTTGTTGTGTTGGTGGTACAAGCCTCAATATACAAAAGTTAGTTCAAACAAGTTCTGTTTTAATTGATTTCAGTTATCAAGTAGTATTGGTGAAAATCTGTTATTTGAACAAAACCAAAGAATGTTTAATTTCTTTGTATTAAGGATTTCGCACTTTGTATAACGGTTCGTCTGATTGTATTTGAATAATTGATGCTCTGCTAAAACACACTTTGCACCAGCATTTGCTGTACTTTCATTCTATTTATTTCTATGTCTGATAAGTAAAGAAAGTAACACAGCTTTTAGAATTTTATCTCTCCCAAATGTTCTAACCATTAATTAAGGTCCATAGGCAAAACGAGGACCCTTATCTTCTTGAGTTTGTCTGTTTGTTTGTCATTAATACCCTGATCTCCGAAAGTACCCAACACAAAAATTTATAACTTTGTAGTTATGTATAATTACCCAAACACAGATAAAATATAGGGAAGCCCAAAAATATCAACTCTCATTAACAAAGGGTTAACATTATTTTAACGGAAATAGTGCTAATATATTTTTGGTTTCTTACTAATATATATTTGGGTTCAAATTTTATTTTTTGTGCCCCTCCCTATTTGTTTTAACAAATCAACAAATTTCTTTAAAAAATCACAGCTATATATAAAAAAACTGTTTCAACAAAATTATTTTTGTCACATATTTTGTAAGGAAAATGTCATTCTAAAATAAAAGGTAGTACATATTATCATCTCTAACTTTTTGAAGTTATTTCCAAAGTCTGTACATTTGCTTCTTAGTCTGCTAAAGTTTTAACTATTTCACAACTCTCCCATAGAAAGCTAAAAATCTTAGTCCAAAGCTTCCTGTTTTTTACCTTAAATTGTCGATAATGTTTGACTGCAACACATTGGGCCATTGCATGTCAAATTATGACTCACTTTGTACATCTTCCCTCGAAAATGGAACTCAGATGATTGTTGGTGTTTTGACTTGAGTTCAAAAGAGCACTTCTAATGGAGTCTTTAACCCTTAGACACCCAGGTATTAATAGTACACCATGTTCTAAAAAATAGTTGGTCCTCCAGAAGACCACCTTCCTAATTCATTTTAATTAATTTAATTTAAATTACTTTAATTACATTTAATTTAAATTTTTACTGCAATTATTTTTGGTGATCCCTTTATGCACTGAGTGTTAGTGTTAATTCTCTCAAAGAGCAATGTGAAAGAGTAAATGCACACTTAAGGCAGATATCTTTATGGGGATACTAGTTAACTGTTTTGATGTTAGTAAGAAACATCGATAACTTTTATCATTCAAATTGTAAAATAAAAGTCAAAATTTAGTGTCTATATTAGAAACATTTAACTTAGTATTTTAAGTGTTTGTTGTGTTGGTGGTACAAGCCTCAATATACAAAAGTTAGTTCAAACAAGTTCTGTTTTAATTGATTTCAGTTATCAAGTAGTATTGGTGAAAATCTGTTATTTGAACAAAACCAAAGAATGTTTAATTTCTTTGTATTAAGGATTTCGCAGTTTGTATAACGGTTCGCCTGATTGTATTTGAATAATTGATGCTCTGCTAAAACATACTTTGCACTAGCATTTGTTGTACTTTCATTCTATTTATTTCTATGTCTGATAAGTAAAGAAAGTAACACAGCTTTTAGAATTTTATCTCTCCCAAATGTTCTAACCATTAATTAAGGTCCGTAGGCAAAATGAGGACCCTTATCTTCTTGAGTTTGTCTGTTTGTTTGTCATTAATACCCTGATCTCCAAAAGTACCCAACACAAAAATTTATAACTTTGTAGTTATGTATAATAACCCAAACACAGAAAAAATATGGGAAGCCCAAAAATATCAACTCTCATTAACAAAGGGTTAACATTATTTTAACGGAAATAGTGCTAATATATTTTTGGTTTCTTACTAATATATATTTGGGTTCAAATTTTATTTTTTGTGCCCCTCCCTATTTGTTTTAACAAATCAACAAATTTCTTTAAAAAATCACAGCTATATATAAAAAAACTGTTTCAACAAAATTATTTTTGTCACATATTTTGTAAGGAAAATGTCATTCTAAAATAAAAGGTAGTACATATTATCATCTCTAACTTTTTGAAGTTATTTCCATAGGTTTATTTTAAAATTATTTATCCTCTGATTAACTAACTCCTTCAATCCTAAATTGACTAAGATTGCAGTCTGGACAACTACTTTTACTCCTTTTTATAGGAATTTGAAGAGATAAATCATTTTTCTAAACAAACATAAGGAATATGATAATTTCAAAGTATCAAAAATTAAAGGTAGTGTCTGTTAGTAACCTTAGTACCGAACCTTAAGCCTTTTTCAGTAGTATTACGAATTACTCTTTTGCCAAATAGATCTCAGGACTTGTTATTTTTTTATAAGAATCTAATTATCTTTTGTTTTTATTCAATTAGAACTTTTTAAGTTTTGAATTAATAAATATAAATCCTATTATAATTGAATTTGAATAATATAATATTATAAAGCAATTTAGATCTGAGTTAGGATTCTTTTATGCAAGATATTAATGGGTACAACCTATTATAAATTATTATTATGAAGCAACTTTATCAGCATATCCATGCTAACAAAACTGGTAAAGTTTGTGAACATTTAAATCCCCCTAAACTCCCTTTTTACAGAATTTACGAATAACTTTTTAATTAGAAAATGGCCTACAGGAAAATAAAAAGGATATTGGAGTACTAAAGACTTAAAGGAAACATTCAAGCTCCATGTACTTCTTAGAATAAAAAATCCATTTCCTGTTAAAATTTAATTTATATATAATATTAACTTGCCTTTATTCAGTCTTGGAACATTTTCAATTAGAAACAAAAAAAAATAACACTTTAAATTAGATTTGATAAGATAAAGAGGAAAAAACCATTAAATTGAGTTCTTAAGATGTTAAATTTCAACTGTTTAAATTCAATTTTCTCAGATTTTGACTGAGTGTCTTTTTACTTAATTATATATAAATTAACATATAAAATAAAACAATAGTATCATTTCTTTATAGCTATCTCTCCGTCTAGAAAAAAGGGAAAATTTTGACTTTACTTCTTACTTAAGAATAATCTTATGCAATTGAATTAAAAATTGAACTGTTATGTTAGTGTGTGTAGGCTTCTGTGGCTGATGTCATCCTAGATTTCTAGGTCTTCTGGTGGTATCCGCATCGCATTCAATGTGTTTTCTGACCATTTGCCTCCTATCTTTTGGGGTGTACAGTGTACATGTTATTCTAAGCTAGAGACAAAAATAAATAGTTTATGTTGTTTCTCTC
>KZ652294.1:109981-141609 GCA_001010745.2 Gerris buenoi
CCCCTCGCTACGCCCATGCATGTGAGAGCCACAACTTGAACTTAATTCTAGGAGACTTATCAAAATCATTTACTCTGTCAGTTCAATTTTTTTGGAAAGTTGCAAAAATTGTACAATATTTTTTTTCTGGTTCTTTAGTGTGCTGGGATTTTTAAAGCAACATTTAAAACATCCAACTTCAAAACCTCTATGAGAATCTAGATACGAGTGTCGAATTAAAAGTGTAAAATCAGTAACATATCAAGTATCCCAGTTTGCCCTTAGAAACGTAGAAACAAATCAATCGTTGAGTCGTTTGGTATGAAACTTTAATGGAAGTAAATTTAGTAAGGTATTTCAAAGATCTAATATTGATATTGGGACTGCGAATCCCCTTTTAAAAGAACTTATAAATTTGTTTGAAGAATATTTAGAGTCCAGTTATCAATCTTTGAAGGAACTTGCTTCACAAGTTGAGCATTATTCAAGAACGATTTTCTCGACACTGTCAATTTTGTCAATTCAATAAATTTTAAATTATGAAGATATAATCAATAGTTTCGAAATAAAACATGTCAGAAATTAAAAAAGTGTGATACTTGTTATGAATCTTCTATTTTTTTGTGTACTGTTAACATTCAGTTATTATTAGTTTTTCCAATGCATTGTAACTTTTAAAAAAATTTAAAAATTTGGTTACTTCTCAAAAAATAGATAAATATAGAATATTTTCCCCATTGTAAAATTCCAATTTGAAACTTTAAAATTACTTGTGCATAAGGGTTATATGTGAACCACTTTTTTGATGGACAACCATCCCCAACAAACTTTGTCTCTGAGCATTGATAAAAGAAAAGTGACAAATATACCAAATTACAACAAAATTGGTCAACTTTTACTCGAAGTTATTGCTATGTGTCAATACATTCCATACAATATATTCATACTGCTCTATAGTTTGATAATAGAAAATTTCATACAAGTACTAGCGTATTTATTTTGCTTTTCAAATAAAATACCAATCTTTTCTATGCATTAAAATATTTTTGCCAAGAATAAAAAGAGTTTGATTTTAAAATAATCATAAAAAATTTATTTCTTAAAATAATTCCTTTAGTTCAAGGATTAGAACATTTACTATAATCGAAGAACTGACAAACCTTGACTTACGAATTTTGATTGTTCTCGTAACTTATTTGTAATTTAGATTCTTCCCTTTTCTTCTCATATTCTTCTGTATTATTGGCTTAAAATAACCAAAAAAAGCTGATTTTATTCCAACTTACTGCAGTTAACAAAAAAATTACTGCTCTAGTAAGTTACTATAAATTATCAATAATAGGTAAATAAGTGAATAATATTAATATTTTAAAAATTTTGAGAAAAATAATTGTAAGTCCAAATTTTTGTAATTTGAACATTCGTAAATGGGGGTTTTGTTAAGTTTAATTCCGTGCTATGTCTAGTTTTTTTTTTTATAACTTTATTTCTCATTTAAACTTCAAGAATAAAGTAAAAGTTTTTTAAATGTTTTATATTTTTCCAGAATGGATCTGATCCAAATCACAATCCAGATGGTTTCATCAATTCGATTCTAAATGAAGATGATCTGCTGATGGACATGGCCATGAATGATGGTGAGTGATAAAAATCTTTTATTATTTTAATATCTAGTTTAGATATTATTAGTTATTAATTTAGATCCATATTTAAAGTGTAATTTTACCAGAATTAGGTATGAGGATGTGAACCATCTCTTTTATTGTTTCATTCCGTCTTCATGTTTGATTCATCTCGTTTTTCATTAAATCTGCTCTCTGAAGTTGATATATTTTCTTTTCTTATTAACTTCTAAGCTGAATACCTCCTTACTTGACTTTGTGTTGAATTAGACTATTTATATAACACCATTGTGCATTACACCATTGCGTTTCACTGTGGCTCGAAGCTGTTAAAATTATTGTTATTTTATCAAGTTATTTATCGGTTTAATTGTTATTTATTGGCTAAATATTATTTTAAGTTGGGTAATATTGTGGCAATTTCAATTGTTTAGATATTTTTGTAAAGGCTTTGAGCTTTAACTAATTAAATAAATAATACATTTATAATTTATCCAGAATGTAATTAAATATAATAAATTTATGGAAGGGTACATTGGATTGAAATATATTTTATTTTTATTTATTCAATGGAAATTGTTGATGGGACTTTTATAAGGTTTGTTCCCAAGTTTTGAGAATTTTGAGAAAAGGGTGGTCCTGATTTTTTTTAGATCTTGGTATAATTTGTTACACGGACATTACAATAGGATTTGAGTTATTTTTTCTTCTTTTTCTAGACATGTATAACATGTAATAGGAGAATCACTTGGTTCTATCATAAGTTGTATAGAAATGCATCTTGCATGGTAACTTCTCAATCTATTAATTCTAATCATATCAGTGAAAGGTAGTTTTGTTTTCCAAAATCATAATTTAAGGGGAACTTTTTTTGACAATTGATTTTAAATTTTCTGCTTTTTCTGGTTCTTTTTGGAGTTTTATGTTCCATTTTTGTTAAAATTATTAACTTATAATAAACTCTAATTATAAATGTTATATTTATACCACTGAGGTGCTTCAGGCATATTTATTGAATGTGCTAAAAGGTTGTGAAATCATTCTCGATATTAATTTAGAAAGAGTGGCACAAAAAGCAGATCCGAGCAGATATGGCTCCATTTGGAAAGTAGGTCCCATATTTTCTAATACTTTCCAGGGCATGTTCAATGCCTTTATATTTACATGAAAATTTNATTCATACTGCTCTATAGTTTGATAATTGTAGCCTTAGAAACAATTCATAAATAAAAAAAGTTGTAGCGAAATTTCAATGCTCAGGCTAATTTCATTGGAGAGTATTTACGAACAACACTAATACAAATGTGAACTTAAAATTTCAAATTTGAATTTTAGGATGGGAAAAGATTCTATGTATGGTATGTATCTATTTTTCAAGACGAACCTTTTTTAAAAACCAATTTTATTTACAAAACCAACAGCAGCGATATTGATAGGAAGTGTTAAAGATGGCCAAATCTATATAATCGTATCTTAACGTTTCAAAAAGTTTCAGAAAATGTTGTCCTCTACAATATTGATGATAATAAATTATTTTGCTCTCCGATGCATAGGAACAGAGATATTAAGGAGAAGCCGAAAAAAGTCTGAAATTCACTGTAAGGAAGCTATGTCATAAAATTATAACATAGCTTAATATTATATAACATACCTACTTTTATTATGACATACCTACAGGGTTTTTAAAGCTTCATATTTGATCCTAACTATTTTTGATTAATTTCAGACGAATTTATGAGAATCTGTAAGATTCAAATAAGTATTTATGTACATTCAAGATTTTTTTTTTTTTATAAAACAATAACTGTGATAATGTAATCAGCTAGTCTCAGCTTGAGAATGATCCCAAAGAGTAATCAAAATATTGTAAATGTGAGGTGTTTAAATTTTCTTTAAAAGATCGAGCTAATCAAAAATTTATACTACAAGGAACAATCCACTTACATGACCTTTTACAAGGTTGAGCCCTTCTTCTGTCTTAATTTGTCTGGACTAAAATGTCTGTAGATTAACACGTAAAAAATAAGAAATAATTAATGTCATTTTTAACTTTGAAATTAAGCAAAAATTAATAAATTATCATAAATAGACAGAAATTTTTTAAATGCAGTTTGATTTATGTTACTTCTATGTAATTAAGTGCATATATTTCTTGTGTAAATTGCTTGTTTCTTACTTTCCATATAATTGGACTTGTTTGGAACGAATATAATCTGCTGTTAGCCTTCTGAATATTACATAATTATTGTATTACATAAGTATCGATAAATGCACTGCTCAGTTCATAAATCAAATTGAAACGAATTCAATTTAAATCAACTGATTGCTTTTCAGAAGTTAAAATTGTTACCATTGATAAGTAAGTTCATTGAGCGTCATTTAAATTTATATAATTGCTTCGTATTTATTGCTTCATTCCGGTTTTTTACCGAAACATATTATTAAGAGGTTTTTGAAGTAATAAATAAAGTAAGGTGGGATTATATCCATTTAAAATTCATATTTAAGACAAATTGGTTGATTTATTTTTTGGAACATTATTATTTTTAACATAATACATACTATGTTTCATATGACTAATCCTTCTGTACCTTTGTGTACCATTGTCTCGGAAACTAAATTTTTCCAAGGAACAGCCATGACATTGGTATTTAAACAAATCAATTAACTTTTTTAAAAAATAAATAAATCATTTTAAAAAGTTGCTTTTGGAGATTAACTTACTTCAAAATTTGCTGGTAAAATTGATTTTCCCGTTTCATCAGGTATGACTCTACTTAAGATGTATTGGAAATTTAATTCAAATATATTAATTAATCTGGCTTTGCATTTTTACCCATATAATATAACACAGACATAATTAATAAAATTAACAACTAGGTAAATCCATCAAAATCTCTTATTAAAAATGTTTATCTATAATTGCACTACTTCTACATGAGAGTAACAAAAATATTAACTAAAATCAAATTATAATTATTATTATCTACGGGAAACAGACAGAGAAAAACAGACTCCAGCGCCGGGATTTGAACCACAGGCCTCTATATTTCCAGTATAGCGCTCTAACCAACTAAGCTAGGCAGGAGAATGATTTTCTCTGACGTTATTTATACCTTGTCCTGAATTTAAAGCTTTCAATTTTTCCACAAGTCTGAGAAGTCAACATTAATGACATAGAACTAGACCGAGAAGTAACGTTTATAATTATAGAGTACTCAATTAGTACCTGTACTTAGTACAATCAATTAGACATTTAATTTCGTGGTTCAAATCCCAGCGCTGGAGTCTATTTTTCTCTGTCTGTTTCCCGTAGTTAATAATAATTATAATTTGATTTAAATTAAAATTTAAATGTTCCGTAGTATGAATACTACCAAAAACTTATAAAAAAAAAATATATATATTAACTTAACTTTTAATTATTACATGAATATTAGAATATGATTATAATTACTTCTATTTTAAGTTGTTTTGCAACTATAGCTTTATAATTGAGCAGGAGTCCCTTAATTTTAGCAGATATAATTTTTTTTTTTTTCACTAAATGTAATTTTTATGTAAAAATCTGTGTTTCAAACATTAATGTTCATCTTCAGTGTTTATAAAGAGGGATAAAGTTTGAAAGAGAATACGGCAAAATTTTACCTTCTGGCTTAAGATTGTGTATTTTATGTACTTCATATATTTATTTAAATGAAAGCCAAAATTGTAGTGATATGTACTTTAATATATGTACCTACCTAGCTCATATATAAATAATTTATCTTTTAAATCAGTGCAACACGTTAAAAGCCTTTAGTGTGTGTTAAAATTATTATCTATTTATATTTTTAAATAATTGATCAATTAGATTTGTCCATCTATGATAGATAGATGTGAAAAGCAAATATTTCATAGTAATAAGCTACAGAGGTAAAATTTACTATGGATTACATGTAGAGTATCATCAAATGAAAAATATATTAAATGCATAAAGGCTCAGAGAATTCTATGGCTTGGACATGTGAAGAGGTGACAGGAGATCAATCTCTAAAACTATGCTACAAGTGAGGCTTTTCATGAGGAAAGAGAGTGCCCTGGGAATCTATATAGTATATATAGATGGACAAAGTATTCTACGGTCCGGAAGGGGTGCCAGCTTGGCTGAGGGGCTTTTGGCTATCAATCAGTCAAGGTGACTCAAGGTTGTGGGTTCGATCCTGTTACATGATGCTCTAGTTTGCATCTATGAATCGAGTACGGGGCAGGGCTAAGGGCACCCCTTAAGGGGTTCTCTTCCACCCTTGACACTGATTTATACAACTCACTAATGACCACACTACGCTTTGGTGCTACGGTGTACAAATGTATGATGCGTGAAGTGGCTGGAACTTTCCACCACAGGGCCAATAAAATAGGTCTAAAATATGGCCAATCTAGGTCTAAATAATATGGTTGCTAAGGTTTGAATTAGTGGTTTGTCCTACCCATCTAACCAGTACAGTATTATATTACAGCCTGTAGAGTGGCAATGGGTATGAAAGGTTGAGGTTCCTGGATGGATCCCTGTCCTATATTGTTGGAGAAACGTAGTACAACATATGAAAGCCCACTTCAGCTTTAGTACCTCATAGATGAATATTAATTAATAAAGAGATAAGTAACTAGTACAACTGAAGTGATTTACTCTTTTTAATAAGTGCATATTGAAATAATGTAACTCCCTTAGGGTTGCAATTTGGTTTGGATCATGGAAGTCAATTTGAAAGTGGTTTAATATGAGATTTTTTTTTTCTTGTTCTTGTTGACACAGTTTAATACCAGTTTCATTTATTTTATTCTCTTCTTTTTTTTACTCTTTTTAATAAGTGCATATTGAAATAATGTAACTCCCTTAGGGTTGCAATTTGGTTTGGATCATGGAAGTCAATTTGAAAGTGGTTTAATATGAGATTTTTTTTTTCTTGTTCTTGTTGACACAGTTTAATACCAGTTTCATTTATTTTATTCTCTTCTTTTTTTTACCTTCGTATGACCTTTATTTATTGAAAGTTTTCATGATCATATTTATTACCAATTATAATTAAATATCTTATTATGACGTTTGTTATGAGTGTGTTGGCATTATTACTTTATAGCATAAAAAATTATATACATACCATTATTTGAAAAAAAAGTAAATTAAAAAAAAAAAAAGATTAAACAAGTTTATAAATTTCAATACATAAAAAACCCCAATCATATTATGTTTATTTCACTTTTTTTTTTAACTGACATTCTCAATTAAGCAGCACTTCATTGGAAGTTAATAATTCAACAATTTTCCCTATATTAAAAAAAATTATATAAACTGATTGTAAAAATAAGTACAATTCCAAATAGATCATTATCAGAAGGCTAACTACCAACCACCTTCAAACCTCTGCTTTGTTCAAACTGGTTATACGATATTTAATTTAAAATTGTAAGGAAAAAATGAGTTATTACTGAATGGTAGAACATTTAAAGTAGGCAAATGTCCGAGAATAATAATTATATTCATTGTAGAAACAATAAAAATGATTGGCATATAGTGACTGTATAGGGGAAATCCTCAAATTACCTAATTAAAGTGATTATTGCTCTTATAAATGAATGTAAATTAGTATTGATAATAAATCTATTATACAGTTTGGCCTTTCTTAATACTGTAGTAATTGACTGTTAACTTTTTATAATTGCATTTTTTTTTATTATCCCTTTAGTATAATTTCAGTGCAAAAAGGTTATTTATGACTTTGTTCTCTCTTTTAATGCAAGGAAAATACTCTTCTCAAACAGGACCACAATCAATTTACATTTCTGACTTTCCAAATTCTAAGTATATCAAGAGCATTGGGGGCAGCTAGGGAGAGCTTAGACCTTCTTGAAAAAACTGTTTTAATAAAAAGGCCTGCCTTTGAGCTTCAGTTCCCCCTAAATATTTTCTGCACCTTCCATATCAAGGTTCTAGAATGCATTATTTTGAGTCCCGATGATGACTAATTCTTAGTATATACAACTTAGGGTGCGTTTGGAATCACTAACCAGGTCGACCGAGAAGTAACGGTATGTCTGGAAAGACCAAATGACCGCTTTCGTAATCCTTCGGTTAATTTAGTGGTCCACCGGAGCTGTTGCGACCACTTCCACCGATTCCAGAATACGGTTAGTCCAGTTAATTACCTTATATGGTGAAATTTCATCATGATTTAAAAAGTTTAAAAGTGTTTTCTCTCTTACTGCATCGTTTATTTTTATTTTTTTCTAATCTTTAAAATTCTTTTTTAATATTTAGTTTTTGTGAAATATGGATCTTCATCAGCAATCTTTTTCTTTGTTATCCACCTTTTTTTAATTCTGAATATGAACCACCTTCTTTGGTGTGTAATTTTGTGACTAATAATCCCAATATATCAAAACTGAAAGATGAAAAGTGTGATATTCCTTTGTCCCACAGTTCATCTGACTAAATATACCTTTACCCAAATAGTTAATTACTTTGTTACCTATCTTACTTTTCGACATTTTATGGATACTGCTATAGTGGAGTAACAATCTAAAAGAGAACCTGTGGCTGAACTGAAGGAGACTGGGTGGTCGAGAATCACTTGTGTAAAATTTTGCTTGATTTATACATGAGAGATTGTATCCATTAAAAGTTTTTTTTTGTTTTTTTTCTTCAAATAGTGCTTTAGTTGGGATAAGCTTAAAGTTACTTCTGACTTTTTTAGTTGTTTCTGCTGTAATTTTGTGCTATTTTTTTTGTCTTACAAAGATTTTGTGATATTCAATTTGTTTTTCCTGTAATTTTGTATTATTTTTATTGTTTCTACAGAGATGTTGTGCAGTTTATGGTTTATTTTTTAAGTTGAGATAATGCTGTAAGCTGAATTTGTTTTTCGTTTTGTCCAATGGTTGGCCTCCTGATTCACATATATGCACCAAATATGTGATTCTAAATTAGGAAGGTGTGTAAGGGTAAACTTTTAACATTATTTGTTTATATAAAGAGATCAAGAAGAAACACCTATTGCCTAAATTATTTGTGTCAACCCAGATTTTTTAGACTTATAATATAATACTCTATCATTACTTTGATTGAAATTCTTGTTGTCCTCTGTTATCAACAATCACAAATGTTTCACCTTTTGTACCATGTTTAAAAGAACTCCTATTTGTTGTGACTTTTATTTTACTGTGATAGTGTAAATTTTCTCTATAATAATAAAAATAAAAGTATATTATGTTACTAGGCTGTGAAGTGAGTTTTTTCTTTACCGCGGCAATTACCTACATTTACTGTCGAGCGAAGTAAGACAGGAAATATTGTCAAGATATTTATAGGTGGTTTATGTCTCTAAATTCAAGAACTCCAAGACAGAAATCTGTTTCAGTCATCAGGGAACCTTTATGTTCTCATGTTTATCTAGACTTGTTGTTCTCTCTGGTTAACACTTTCATCATAGAAACATTCCTTCTTATCTACTCTTTGCTGTTACCTACCATGCTTTCTCTGATCAGCTTCTAGGTATCACCTGCTTTATCCTTGACATCCTCTCTTTGTCTATCCTGATAAGTGATTACCTCTTATCTATTTCCTTGATTCTTTGCTACGACAGTCTGCAGTTATCTTGTATAATACCTATAATCACTGCAGTTGCTTCACTCGTCATACTTCTGTGGTGCTTCACTTCAGCCATGGTGATCTGACTCACACCCTTATCTCTTGTATGCCACTCTCACCACCGCACTTCAATAAACAATAAATTAAAACTCTAAAGAGTAAAAGTTATCTATTTATAAACAAATTAATCGGCTATTACATTTATTATTTGAATTCTGTTTTGAGTTTTGATTTTATCTCTTTTCTATTGTTAAATAGGTGAAATTATTTTATCTCTTTTCATTGTTTACATTAAAATAATCAATATTGTATTTTAAAACTTATTGCTGTTTAGAGAATATTTAACCCATCTATAACTTCTTTAAAGCACTATATACTTCAGACAAAGTCCTACAATAAAATACAGCAGTCCAACAGGTTTTGGTGTTTTGATTTTAGAAACAAGTTTGTCAAATCTGAAATTTGGTTCCAGTTCCAAGTGACGTACATGTCTTAGTGTGTATGGCACCTATTATACTTTTCTAAATAGTTATTCAACCAATTAACTATTAAATGCTTGTAACCCATTCCTTGAAATTATCCAACCTTATTGTAATATGGGGATTTACCTAAATGGGCCCCACGGTCGGTATTTACGCAGCAGTATCGCCATATAAATGTGGATAGCTGCTTGTGTGAAGTGGCATCTAGTAGGTTGCGTATGTCAATTATGTAATATTAGTTTTAAGCATTTTGGGAGGTATAGGCTCTTCACAAGCTGTAGTACCATGTAGTTAGGTAGCTTTTCTAAAGCTATCAATTTTGCAAATTGAGCTTAGTTTTAGTTAGCTCATAAGGAGCTACTAATAATGTTATGTATGTTGTAGTATCCTAAACAAAGTTCTATTATGAAAAAAAAAAAAAAAAAAAAAAATCACAACTAATTTTGATTTTCTTAATATTTTTTAAAAAATAAAAATTAGTAGGTACTGAATTAATTAAAACAGTTCATTTTTTTTGTTAGATTTAACAAAAATTTAATGTAAAACAATTAATTTTTTAAATGTCAAATTTATTTTTTGGAAAATTTAAGATAACTAGTCCTTTAAAGCTGTATAATATTTACATTTATTACACTCCTATAAACATTTGTATGAGTAAGAGGTAAAAATAATAGTAATAAGAGACACCTTGCCTCGCAATTAAGTGTCAGGTAATCTCATTGCATTTTTTTTAAATTTTATTTGTTACACGGGGAATTCAAAAAGTATTATATGATCATGCAATAAATTTCAAGGTTGTTGATAAGTAAATTTATTTAATACTTTTCTTATCAGAAATTCTTATTATTACTGTTTCAAATGATTTTTAGGATAAGATTTCAAAATATTTTACTTTAAAAATTAACATTATTCATTCAGAGTGATACCTACTAAATAAGTTTTATTCCTTTTTAATTAAATATGAGCTTTTATTAGTTTTTTTTTCTTCTTCTTTTGGTATAAATTAATTTATTTCTCTCTCCAGGTTGATTGCTCATTAAAAAGCTATATTTAATCTATTTTGCTTCCGAGCTTACCGAAGGTAACGGAAGCTGTGTGATCGTTATGCAGAACGAAAAACAATTACATCTCCAATTTCCAAAATTCCAAGATAGAAATCCGTTTCAGACATCAGGGAACATTTTTGGTCCCATGACTCTCTGTCGCTCTATTTGTCGCTCAATTTTTGTGAACCACCATATTTTAAAAACTACTTGTCCGATTTTAATGAAATTTAGTTTGTACGTCATAATTTTTTTCTATGTGCTAGTAATAGAATAGTTCTGCAGTCTCTCTAATAATTCCAATCCTGACATATTTTGAACAAAATTAAAGAAATAACTAAATTTTATTACTTCCTTGAAAAAATATGAATTCATTATCAATCTAAGAATTAAACTGTTGTTTGGTGTCCAGTGTTTTTTTAGACAGTTTATAATGTTATATGGATTCTATGCTTATTTCCTCTTACGATTATAAATTTAGGTTAATAAATAAATACAATACTCCCCAACAATAATTACTTATAGGTTCAGGGCCTAAATAATTGTTTCAGGGTAGTTTCGTTCTGGGACATAGACCTATTTTATCAGCGATTATGTGATTCCATATAAACCCATGTTTATTTATTTTCAATTTCTCATTAGTTCTGTGTCAATTTGTTTAAGGGTAGCTTGTTCTTTTTCGTAGACCCTGTGCCATAATTCATTTTTAAGATAAAATATTAGTAGATAATATTTTTTGCAAATCAACAATTTCTCTTGTAGTTTATTGATGTTATACTTTATTTCTTGTTATTATTTTTTTTATAGCACCTATTTTCTTCTAACATCAAATATTTAAGTAAATAATACAACCAGTGTTAGTTTAGTAACTATTAATCATTAGTGTTTAGTGACAAAATGTATTTAAGTTTTGTTAGTTTTGTTTTTGTGGAATATGTTTTGGAGCTGTTTCTTTTAAGATCAAATATTAAAGCAAAAAAATAGAACCTGTAGTAGCTTAGCTACAATTTCTAATAGGTTCATTATTAAGAGAAGTTGTTTCAGGTAGTTTTGTTTCTATTAGGTAGGTATAATATGCTTACTTAGGTACTGCACTGCACAGTGATAAATTAGTAACAATTTCTTATCTGGTCAGTGTCCAAAATTGTTTCAGCCACTTTTGTTACTATTACATAGATATTATTCTTTCTACAAATAAATCAATACTACCAGTGTTTCTTAGTAACAATTTCTTATCAGTCCAGTGACAAGATTCAGTCAAAGTCAGGTAATTTTGTTTCTGTTAGGTTTAGTATACATCGATATTGCACTAATTCTTTCTGCAATTTTTTATCGGTTCAGTATCCAAAGGTTTATAATAGAAGTAAAAGAAATCGACCTTCTTGTTACCAGATTTCTGCTAACATAGAATAATAGGTGACAGTTTATGTTAAGCATGATAAAGAAAATATGAAGAACACCATATCTTGAAGAATACTAGAGAAAAACGGTGTTCAAAAATAAAATTTACCCTAGATACAAGTAGAAGAGAAATTGTTAAAAAAATAAAAATAAAATAATGCTAAGTTAATAGAAATATTTGTTTGACAGAATATTATGCAGAAGACTGTAAAGTTTTTACTTAAAACAATTCATTTTTTTTTTTTTTAAATAAAATTAAGAAAAAATGGGACCCAATATACATTTAAAACTTTAACACTACTAAGGGAGTTTTCACGAGAATGACATTGACTATTATCCTTGTATTATATCTTAAACGTATTTTTAAAAAAACTGAAATAAAGTCATCCCGTCATAAATATTTTAGATTTCACTAAATGTAGTCTCTTTTGAGTGAACCATTATAGGTTAACCTATAATTTTTTTTTTTAAATGTTGTGTCCAAAGGAGTATTACTGACTCATTCTTTATTTGTAATGTGTATTTATGATATAGAATTTTTAAATTGAAGAAATGACAATAAATTATGACGGAATAGTAAGTATCTAAAATAAAATATTGCGAAGAACGTAATAACAAATTTACGATATGGTTTATTGCGTCTTGAGTTTTATTTGTTGGAAAGCTTAATATGTGTCGTACAATCCAATGAAAAAAAGAGAAAACTTTATACTTAATTGTGTAAAAATGTATGTAAATTGATTCCTACCAATCTACCAACCTGTAGCGTAATGAGAATACATTTTCAGGGTGGCAACCTGTCCTTAAGGCTCTACCGCCCTTTAAGTTAGGAAAAACAGTAAAATTTAAATTATACTGGTTCTAAGCGAGATATCAAAAATCTAATCACAGGCTTCATTCCTAATTTTAATTCTGCACAATTTGAACCCTATTTCAACTTCCTATCATATCGTACAGGCGCCATTTTAATACAAAGAGTTTTATCGTTGTATTGAAATGGTGTCTGTACTATTTATCATAGCAAGTTGAATAGGGCTCAAATTGTGCAGAATTAAAATTAGGAATGAAGCCTGTTATTAGATTTTTTATATCTTCCTTAGAACCAGTATAATTTAAATTTTACTGTTTTTCCTAACCTCAAAGGGCGGTAGAGCCTTAAGTGACTATTTACGGGTTTAGCATACCCTGCATTGGATAATTTATTAGTCCACCAGGTGGATTTCCTGTACTGTAATGTATTATATATTTTTGGGGTCCGATTATAAACAATTCTTATGCTAAGCAGGGTTATACTTTTATTTTATTTTTTTACAATTAAATAATTATAATATAGGGTTTAACGCTATGATGTGACAAATTGCTTGAGGTGAAACACCGTCTTAAACTAAACAGAGCACACAACCGTTACAGGGAGTTTTTTTTTAGTTGATAAACGCAGTTCTTATGCAAAAAAAAGTCTTTCCCCCTCCTTTCAACACTAGAATTTCATAACCTTTCAAAACCTCATACTCTGTAAGAAAATTAAATTTCCTATAAGATAACACACAATAAATTTTCACACTGTAAAAAAAAAATCCTAAAGACAGTAAAACTTAAGCTATCAGACCTCCAAAGCTTAAGTTGGGGCTTAACATTGGGTTTCAAAACAGTGTCACTAAATTGTTGGCGCCCTCTATTTTTTCCCTTCTAACTTCCCCATATTCGTAGTTCGTTTATATAGAAAGAAGTTATTGTGATGGCGCGTAAATTATATTTGGCGGGATCTACTTACACGTTTTAAGGTACGTCCCTAGGGGGTTAGGCGCCCGGGTCAAAGGCATTTGTGGAGCCCCTCCTCCCCCCACCCCTTATTGCCAAATTCACCTATTAGTTTAAGACTGGGGCCGGGCGGCGACCCCCCTAGAAGTGGCGCCCGGGTCAGTTTGACCCAGTTGACCCCCCCCCCCCCTAGGAACGGCCCTGCGTTTTAGTACAAAAAAGTGGGGTTTAATAAATGTCTGTCTCTAGTCCGTGAACTGAAACTTAAACTACTAGGCCCATTTCGATAATTTTTGGCAAACATCTTAAGAAAATTCACACCCCGTAATTGAGAAATGAATTTTGATTAATAAATTCTAAAATATTATAGTCTATTTAATATAGGAATCTAATCATATGAGTCGTTTTCCCGGAAAAAATCTAGTTCCTGAGAAAATAGCTGTAATCGCAAAGGGTTAAAAGGTAGGGTTCTATTCCCCGCCGATGTGGAGTTATGTTTACGGTAAATTTTGATTCAATCTTTCTTAATAATTATATGTAGCTATAGCTATGAAACTTGAAACAACTAATAAATGAAAAACACTGCACCATATAAGTATTTATTCGTATATGAGAATTACCTAATACAAATTTAACTGGACAGATTTTTGTTACTAATCCAAATTTAAGTTATTAAATGTATCTTAATGCGAAGTCATATTTGCCCCCATTATAATCTTATTAGCGTGCCGTTTTTAAAACCTTAATAATGTTATTTTTATCTGATATGATACACTCACATGCAATTATTAAACATCAATCAAGATGTTTGGCGAGTCTCAAGCTAAAACTGAATTCGCCACTCCAGAGAGAATAACAAAAATCAGTCAGCAAATTATCACGGCGCGTGGCATTGTCTAAAAATATGTTTAATTCGACTGACGCCAACACGTATGGGTTCTTAATTGAATATCTTTACAATCAACAAATGTTCGATAGTAGAAGTTTTCCTTTTGTGTTAGTTTTTAGTTTTGTATATTACTTTTCTGTTCTGTGTCGCCTCTATTTTACCCTTTGTATTCCATTTGTACTTTGGCTAACAATTAATACCAAATTTTCGGTAGATATGTTACCTGAATTGTCCCAAATATCGTTGTTGCTTCCGAGCTTATACCCAAGGTGACGGAAGCATCGTGATCATTTTGTATAACGAAACCTTTTATGTCTCTAATTAAAAAAATGTTGCTTCAAAATAAGTGTGCCCACTTGGAATCGAAACCGATCTCGTTACCATTTCTTCATTAATAAGATGCGAGGAAGCTTTGTGCCACACAAATTGGTAGCTTATTTTAAATTACTATCGAAATACTTATTCCTTTTGAAAAGAAAAAATTCTGGCACATTTTTAAAAATATAGTTATAATTTTAAAATTCGTGATAATTATGACCAGTCTCGCGCTTTGGCGTCATTCCTCCTTATCAATGTGTTTTTAGGTTCCCTGTTCTTTGTGTATTAATCTTGATACTAGTTTTCCCCCTAAATTAATTTCGAGCTTGAAGTTGAAGTCATAAATTGCCTAAATTTCTTTAATATTTCCTCTTAGTTTTTTTATTTGGTTTTGAAATGACTATTTTTTTGGCCGTGCGTTTGAGAAGTAAACATTGTCGTCGGAGAAAGCTGTTCTGTTGGTCAAATTGATTTAGTAATACTAGAGAAGATGGTTTGTTAGTTTTAGCTATTTGATAATAGAGTCTTGTTGAGTCATCGAGAGTGAATTAGACCCCCTCTTGAAACTCAGCCTGTTATATCCCCACTACCCGAGTTTCGACTCTACCGCGCCCTGCCGAGTAAACATAATATTACACTTGCACGAGCATGCTGATTCATCGGACCACCCCCCTCCTTAACTATACCGACTTGGACACTGATTTTTTAGCTTAGCTCACTGCGTCATGTTTCCCCTCTGAGCCGTAAGCTCAGTCATCGCCCGGCTTTGCCGCGACGCGCGTCTTCGGCCCGATATATTTAGTGTTTTATTTTATTAATTTTTTTTGTTCATAATAAATTGTCGCCGTACTTATCAGTAACTTTTCATTTTAAAAAATAAATAAAAAAATCAGTGTTGCCAAAAAAAAAGAAAAAAAAATTAGTGCTATCCAACTACGTCTTATTATTGATTTCTACGAATACTTATATTAGTCTCAGCTGCTTTTCCTTTATTAACTTTATTCTAAATATCGATGATGTAGGTATCATATTGTATTCTTTTAACGTACAATTAAAAAATATCCGATTAAAGATATTAAATTCATTTCTTTGATTTCCTTAAAGTACATTAGTTTCCTTAAGTTGGTATTTCAGTGATAATAATGAGTTAATACTATTGGCAATAATATTTGGTAATTAATATTTTTGTAATTTACAAATTAAGTAAAGTGACTAATATCATTTTTGGATTACATTAATTACATTGCATTGCAATTATAATAAGTAATTTGAAAAAAAAACCTTATTTTTAAGCGGAAAATTGCAATTGTTATACATAGTTAAATTATTTTTTTAAAAAGTTATTACCAGTGATAATAAATAATACACATCACTTTTTATAATTTACACAAATTAATCTAATCGTTCCTCTGAAATCCATAAGCTCAACCTGACCTAAGGATCAAATTTATGTTGTTGCAGTAGGTAACACTTCATCTATAATCTACTATCACTATCGATTATAAATGTTCTGATAATAGTGCTAATTGTACTAAATATTGTCAATTTAGGTAGGTATCATAATATACCCTAATGAAAACTTTCTCTAGTTCAAATAAATATAGGCGTAATATACTCCGTGAAGATATAATTTGTTTACTATTGATAATGCCTTAGCTCCAGCCTATTAAGGAGTGCTGCAGTCCTGGGCATTATCTGTGAAGATGGAATATTTTCTATGGATATAGAAGTAGGAATATTTACTTATCTAAGCTACAGGATAATCGAAACCTTCCTCTTAACAATTCACTTGTTCAAGCCTATTTATATCACTAGATTATAATATGCAGTCTCAATATTATCAAATTTTATTGTCTATACAAAATGAAAATTGAACTCACTCTTTTTTAAAATGCACTCTCAAGGCTATTTATGTATTTATGCCACATTCTAAATCAGAAGTACATTTTTATTATCTACAATAAAATTTAAGGCTTCCTAAATAAAATTCTTAGTTCAAGCGTGTTAAAGTCACTTAATGCTACAGATTGTAAATAATCCAAATTACAATTATCAATAACTACGGGAGAAATACAGAGAAAAATACACCCCCGCACCGGGAATCGAACCACGGGACCTCTGTTTACCGTACAGGTGCNCTCTACGGTAAACAGAGGTCCCGTGGTTCGATTCCCGGTGCGGGGGTGTATTTTTCTCTGTATGTCTCCCGTAATTATTGATAATTTTGTAATTTGGATTATTTAAAATTTAATCTTTCCGTAGTAATAAAACTACCAAAAATTTAAAAATTGAATTGCTACAGATTGTGTGAAGTGAAAGAAAAAAGAATTCTACAAATCTATGAAATAAATATAAACCGGCCATTTCTCGTTTAACTATTTTATTTTTTGAATAACGGGTGCCAAAAACGAATAACACTTCAATTTTTACTTCACAAATTTACGTACAACAACCATTTACGTACGTTTGTGTATACAATGGTTTTGGGTTTGGATCACACCTTTTACACATACAATACATGAAAAATCTGTGTACATGTTTCATGGTTTTTAAATCACACCTTTAATATATTGTTCACGTACACAATTATTGTATGAATAATCTGTGTACATATTTCATGGTTTTGCGTTTAGATCACTCCTTTAATATGTATTATATATACTCATACACAAATATTGTATGAGGAATCTGTGTGCATATTTCCTGGTTTTTTCGTTTAGATCACTCCTTTAATATATTATATACTCATACACAAATATTGTATCAAGAATCTGTATACATATTTCATGGTTTTGCATTTAGATCACTCCTTTAATATATATTATATATACTCATACACAAATATTGTATGAGGAATCTGTGTGCATATTTCATGGTTTTAGGTTGAGATCACACTTCTAATTAATACACTTACATCACATCTTGTGTGCATGAAAGAATCTGTATACATTTTTTATGTTTCATTTACTACAATTATTATTTGAAGGCCGAGGTAAAGCAGTTTGAATAATAAAGATTATGTGCAAACCATAATGCTACTTTATTTATCACTTTATTAAGTAGTGACATGCTTGAAAGTTCAATGGAAAAAATAAGAACAACTTGCATGAGTCATCAGTTTATTTTTTTTTATTAATATTGTGTAATATCTTAAACATTACAATTGAATTCATTAGTTCGATACGTAAAAACTTGCTTCACTTTTTTTTTTTTTTTTACATTAACATGATACATTTCAACAAAATTCTAATTAAAAATTTGAACTATTTGAAAAAAAAATCGGTTGGGTGGGTGGGTATGTCCTTTATACAAATCTACAGTTTCATTCCGATCTCGATGAAAATTTGTACACTTGACCTTCAAAGCAAGGAGAAGGGCACTGTCTACATGAATTTTCGAAATTTAATTTTTGGTACCCAGGAGTACGGGGTACAAGTAATGGATACGGGGTCAAAGTAATAAATACCCTTCATGATGCATATCGTTGAAAAGCTCTTTGAGAGTACAGTAATTGTTGTTATGTATAGTTTTGTCATATTTTCATTTAGGAGGGGGGTAAAGTGGAAAAATATGGTATGTATGTAAGTATATGGGTATGTCCTTAATACAAATCTACAGTTGCATTCCGATCTCGATGAAAATTTGCACACTTGACCTTCAAAGCAAGGGGAAGGGCACTGTCTACATGAATTTTCGAAATTTAATTTTTGGTACCCAGGAGTACGGGGTACAAGTAATGGATACGGGGTCAAAGTAATAAATACCCTTCATGATGCATATCGTTGAAAAGCTCTTTGAGAGTACAGTAATTGTTGTTATGTATAGTTTTGTCATATTTTCATTTAGGAGGGGGGTAAAGTGGAAAAATATGGTATGTATGTAAGTATATGGGTATGTCCTTAATACAAATCTACAGTTGCATTCCGATCTCGATGAAAATTTGCACACTTGACCTTCAAAGCAAGGGGAAGGGCACTGTCTACATGAATTTTCGAAATTTAATTTTTGGTACCCAGGAGTACGGGGTACAAGTAATGGATACGGGGTCAAAGTAATAAATACCCTTCATGATGCATATCGTTGAAAAGCTCTTTGAGAGTACATTAATTGTTGTTATGTATAGTTTTGTCATATTTTCATTAGGAGGGGGGTAAAGTGTAAAAATATAACTACATATCTATAATATAAGTGGCTTAGTCCTGATTGACTGACATAGAATCAACGCATAGCAAAATCTTCTTAACCGAGAGACTTGAAATTTTGAGGTTACTCTATTCATATCATAGGCGAGTGCCTATTTGTACCCATACAGGGGTACGGGGTACAAATGTCAAAGTAATGAATACCCTTGATGAATGCATATTGTTAAGAGTACAGTAATTGTTGTTATGTCCTTTTTGGCATATTTTCATTTTGGAGCGGGGGGGGGTGAAAAAAAGGGGGAAAAATATATATCTGTGTAAATAAAGGAGAAAGTCTATGGGTATATGTATGTCCTTTATACAAATCTACAGTTCTATTCCGATCTCAAAGTAATAAATATCCTTCACGATGCATATCGTTAAAAAGCTCTTTGAGAGCACAGTAATTGTTCTTATGTATAGTTGTATGTATATTTGTATGTATGTATGTATGTATGTTTTATGTATGTATGTATGTATACATAGTTAAATTATTTTTTTAAAAAGTTATTACCAGTGATAATAAATAATACACATCACTTTTTATAATTTACACAAATTAATCTAATCGTTCCTCTGAAATCCATAAGCTCAACCTGACCTAAGGATCAAATTTATGTTGTTGCAGTAGGTAACACTTCATCTATAATCTACTATCACTATCGATTATAAATGTTCTGATAATAGTGCTAATTGTACTAAATATTGTCAATTTAGGTAGGTATCATAATATACCCTAATGAAAACTTTCTCTAGTTCAAATAAATATAGGCGTAATATACTCCGTGAAGATATAATTTGTTTACTATTGATAATGCCTTAGCTCCAGCCTATTAAGGAGTGCTGCAGTCCTGGGCATTATCTGTGAAGATGGAATATTTTCTATGGATATAGAAGTAGGAATATTTACTTATCTAAGCTACAGGATAATCGAAACCTTCCTCTTAACAATTCACTTGTTCAAGCCTATTTATATCACTAGATTATAATATGCAGTCTCAATATTATCAAATTTTATTGTCTATACAAAATGAAAATTGAACTCACTCTTTTTTAAAATGCACTCTCAAGGCTATTTATGTATTTATGCCACATTCTAAATCAGAAGTACATTTTTATTATCTACAATAAAATTTAAGGCTTCCTAAATAAAATTCTTAGTTCAAGCGTGTTAAAGTCACTTAATGCTACAGATTGTAAATAATCCAAATTACAATTATCAATAACTACGGGAGAAATACAGAGAAAAATACACCCCCGCACCGGGAATCGAACCACGGGACCTCTGTTTACCGTACAGGTGCNTTTATAGGTTTATACAAGCCATAGGTTTATAATACCTACTTGAGATAGGTTTGACTCGACATAGGTTTATACTTTATACTAGACATAGGTTTATACTTCTTCCCTTCCGAGAAATCTTAATGATCTCAAAAAACGCATTTCAGACGCAATTACTATTGAATTGCTCCAATCAACTTTATGAGGAGTTCGACTATTCGACAATTGTCTAGTTGTGTTCCGTGTAAGTAGTAGGGGTCACACTGAACATTTATGTTAAAAAATTTGATTTTTTCGTTTTGTTTGTTTCGTTTGCCTCTCTCATTTTACAATTAAAATGATTTTTTGAAATAGGATAAATCATTTTAGGTCACCCTGTATATTAGAAATTAATTGAAATATGCTTTATTTTAATAACTAATAGTATATTTTGAGAAATAGTTTTTTATGAATTAGTATAGTATACAAATAAGTATGCTCTTTTACTTGGCAGACCTAGGCCCTTTCTTTTAAGGGCTTTTTAGTCACGGACTTAGTTATACTTAACATGCTAAACCATTTTATGTGATTTGCTCAAAATCTTTTATTGAAACATGTGATTAGTGATTACTGATTACTATTATTTATTTTTATTCAATTAACATTTTTTTCTGAAGGAGTAATTAGAGGTACAAGAAATTTAATTATTTTTATTTTTTAATTTCCAAGTTTAAGTTAAAATTAATTTGAAGTCAAATTGAGGATTATTACCGCAATTTAGTAAGTTACGTTATGAAGATACTTGAGTTATCGAAGGATAAATTAAGTATTGACGATAAGTAAACCTTTTTATAAAAAAAATAAATTACTTATAAGCTTTCTAACTTAAGTTTCAATAGTGAAAATTATGTCACGCATTATTGTTATAAATTGTGACTAATTTCTTCTTATTATTAAATTTTAGTCTTTATACATTTTTAAAAATGGGTAAATTTTGGCATGTCCAATCGTCCATTGCTCTTCCAATATTAATAAGACAACGCTAGTATTAGTGAGAAAAGCAATGAGTCACACGTTGAAAGCGAGTTTTAAAAAACCTTTTTGTTTAATTCTCCCCGGTTTTAAAAGCAATCATGACGGCATAGTATAATGACTCACTTCTTATCCTATTTTTAAGGAGGCGCAATTTTAAAATCACCTCTGAATCACATTTTTTTTTTTTACAGTTTTATTTAGTTTATTTTATTATTGATTATGAGTTATGAGTTGTGTTTAGTTTTGTTAGTGAAAGTTCAATGGTGGTGTAAGTAATCTCTATAACTAATTCAGCTTGTATAATTGTAGTTTGAGTACAAGGAAGCTATTAGTACATATAAAGAAATGTCAAAAGCATAATATGAAAAACGTATGTTGTAGAATTGATGTTTTATGTAGTAGAATTTTTTGCTTCCGAGCAGACCGAAAGTAACAGAACATATGATTTGAAGTACGAAAATATTTGATGTCTCCGATTTCGAAAAATTCTAAGACAGAAATCAGTTTCAGACCTTAGTTAACATTTTCGGTTCCGTCAATTTTTGCGAACCAACATCATAAGAGCTACTTGTCAAATTTTTATGAAATTTGGATGGTAGCTAGTAGCTCATTATTAGCGATTTTCGTCCCATACACGTTTCAAAACTCATCTGTTTTCTTTAATTAAATTTAGATGGTTTTGTCTAACTTAGTCCGCCGACAGCCTCAGATTAATTTTAACCGTCTGAGTTTTTAGAATATTTTCTAAATTAATACTTAAATTTATGTAAAAAAAAAAAATATAAAAAACATATCTGATTTGTAAAAAATGGGGGAAAATTAAATAAACTTGTCAATAATTGGTTGTACAAGCATAAAATCATTTAAGTATATAAAATAGAAGCTATGACGCTCTGTGCCACACAATATTTTATTATTTTTTTTTAATAAATTTATTTATTGTTGCTCTATAGTACAAAAATTGGCAGACTATTTTTTAATTGGACAATATTTCTGACAAAATTAAATGATATTAATCAAATTGGAACTTAAGTGTGGTTAAGTGTAGTTTTTAACTTTTTTTAAAAACAGTATGATCGTTCTTCTTTCTTTATAATTATTTCTTCTGAAAGTGTGCTTAGCTCATTAAAGTGAATGAAAAGCAAAGAAAATAATTGGTCAGTGTCAGTAGTTTAAATTGCTCTGTATTAAAAATTATTATCTGTTGTGGTATTTTGATATTAATCTGATAAATTTTCCTTCCCTATAGTTTAATCCGATACTTAAGGAATATAATCAGCGTTGCTGTGTCTTTAAATGTAAATTAAGAGGTATTTAATCCACTTTTTCTTAAGACTGATATTCTTTCTCCGTAAAACCAATTTTTTCATTGTTAAAAAAACCATTCCTCTTAAGACCGTTCTTCTTTTTCCGTAATGTCGTTTTTTCTTGCTGAAACTATTCTTTCTCCGTAAGAGTGTTTCTTCTTTTCTATAACCATTCTTCTTTCTCCGTAAGAGTGTTTATTCTTTTCGAATACCATTCTTCTTTCTCCTTTAGAGTGTTTATTCTTTTCTAAATCCATTCTTCTTTCTCCGTAAGTGTTTATTCCTTTCGAATAACATTCTTCTTTCTCCTTTAGAGTATTTATTCTTTCCTAAAACCATTCTTCTTTCTCCATAAGAGTATCCTTTTCTAATGCCGTTCTTCTTTCTCCTTTAGTGTTTATTATTTTCTAAAACCATTCCTAGAGTATTCTTTTTACCATTCCTCTAGTATTCTCCGTAAGAGTTTCTTTTCTGAACCATTCTTCTTTCTCTGTAAGAGTGTCTATTCTTTTCTGATTATTACCATTCTTCTTAAGACCTCTCTTCTTTTTGCATAACCACGTTTCTTTTTTAAAAAACTATGTATTCTTAAAGTAAAACATTTCTGTTAACAATCTCGTTTTTATTTTCAGTCTTGAAGCAATTCTACTTAAGTAAATTTCGATCACTTTTCCATGTTCCCCAGAATATTGATGTGTAAATATTTAAATTTATCATTCCATATATTTAGTGTTATTTAGTGGAAAAACCGTTTATATTTTACTTGGCATTATATTAGCGTTGAAGATTAATACATAATTAAATTGGTAGTAATATTTTTAAACATTTAAATACTTTCTTCTTTTGCATTTGGAAACTTCAACACACACAAAAAAAACAGACTCAACAACAACGTTAATATTTTATTACGAGCGAAGCGAGTAGGGGGTGGAGCCCCCTATTATTTTATTAAATTTATCTCTCTGAATCTATGTTCGTGTTTGCACTGTATACATATCAATTTTATATCAAGTTCTAAGAATAGAGCCATTGAAAAAAAAAAATTGCATAATACATATATGTTCTTTAGTAGGAGGTAACAGACAAAGGAATACATTCCGTGTATTCAGTTAAGAAAAGTAAAATAGTTAATAAACACACCGAAAAGATAAGATATAATAAATAGGAATTAGTCATTTAAGAGTAATAGTTATAATTATATACATATATGCAACATTATTCAAATATGATAACTCATTTAAAAAGTGTAAAACATCCAGAGCCATCAGCCATCTACAGTTTCTCATAAAAAACCACCTTATTGTATATAACTTGTGTTATGACTAGTAATTACTATGGACTATATTCAAAAATGTATAGCATAATATAGCATCCAGTACAATCTATAGTTTCTTGTAAAAACAAGAATAACACGTAACTTGTAACTTGAGATAAGGTTAGTAACTACTGTAGACTAATTTGAACATTGCGAAGGCATCTAGGGCAATCTGCTGTTTCTCGTAAGGACCACCTCATAGTATCTTGTTATTAGTTAAGTAATTACAGTGGACTCAATTGAACAAATGTGAAGCATCCAAAGCAATTTTCTGTGTATCGTAAGAACCACCACATTGTAACTTATGATTAGTTAAGTAATTACAGTGGACTAAATTGAACAATGTGAAGCATCCAGAGCAATTTGCTGTTTCTCGTAAGAACTACCTCATTGTAACTTGTGGTTAGTTAAGTAATTACAGTGGACTCAATTGAACAATGTGAAGCATCCAGAGCAATCTGCTGTTTCTCGTAAGAACTACCACATCGTAACTTGTGGTTAGTTAAGTAATTACAGTGGACTAAATTGAACAATGTGAAGCATCCAGAGCAATTTGCTGTTTCTCGTAAGAACTACCACATCGTAACTTGTGGTTAGTTAAGTAATTACAGTGGACTCAATTGAACAATGTGAAGCATCCAGAGCAATCTGCTGTTTCTCGTAAGAACTACCACATCGTAACTTGTGGTTAGTTAAGTAATTACAGTGGACTAAATTGAACAATGTGAAGCATCCAGAGCAATTTGCTGTTTCTCGTAAGAACTACCACATCGTAACTTGTGGTTAGTTAAGTAATTACAGTGGACTCAATTGAACAATGTGAAGCATCCAGAGCAATCTATTTTTTCTCGGAAAAAACACTATATTTTAACTTGTGATAAGATGATTAATTACTGTGGACTAAAATTAGGTATCTTTACTATGCATTCATAGGATTCTATGGTTATGTGGTTTCTCGTAAAAAAAAAATTCAGTTTACTTCATGGGAAATTGGCGTCCAAAAAATTAAACAGTTTAAAAAAATCATAGAAATGCAGATTTTCCGAAAACAAATAATCTATGACAGATGAAAAATTTGGCATGGAAGTACTTTAGAAAAAAGCAGATTCCAACTCTGAACTCTGAATATTACTGAAAATAAAAATAATCTATGATTACCATGAAAAAGTGATTAAATAAATGACGTATGAATAACTATAAAGTTCAGGAGGAAAGTGAAGGTTATCGCTAAATTATTTGTAGGTGATGAAAAGTATCTTAACTTTTCATGCTCCAAGCCATTGCAACATATCATGCAATATTTATTTCTATTGTCATCTCAGAGAACGTCGAACGTGTCAGTAATAATTAAATAAATAAAATATTTATAGAATAAGAAAAAAAATACCTGTTTAACAGTAGTGTAAAACATATTTGTTGCAACTTCAAGTTGAGGATTTTTAAATTTAAATGATATTTGTTTTTTTTTTTTACTAGTAAAGTAACTTAATATTTTCAACTATTTATTTTTCTCTTTTTGTTGAATTTACTTTGTATCCATAATAAGGGCATACTTGCCGATATATTGATTTAGATCATGTCATGAGACCTACTGTGTTAAGTATTACTGAAATTTTAACAGTGTTCAAGATACTGCAAACGAATGTGGTGGGGCTGTTATTTTTTTATATGTCATTTATACCTCATTGAGTATTCTCATGCGTTAGGTACTGTTAGAAAATACAGTTTTTAATCGGTTCTCGCTTTCTATTGAAATCCTTATTTTTGAGACAGTAGCACCCTAAAGATGGGACGAAGATGGGATGGGGTGGGGGAATGGAGACTTACTTAATTAAAATGTTATATTGATGAAGTTTGCTTCAATTGCAATAGACCTATGTGAAACCAATAGATAGGTATATATAGGTTTTTGTTACAGTTATAGCATTTGTAAGGGTTCTTTCGATAACATTTAATTATTTATTTCATCAAACTTTTGATTGTTCCTTTTAACTTCTGGACTCTGGAGGACAAAATATATTTTATTTATGTAAGGTGTTATTTACAAGTGTACAGTATATATTATTATACAGTTTTAACTTAGTTTTTACAATGAATTAAGTAAGTATATGTTATTATATTTAATGTTGCTTATTCAAAAAATAAAATATTAAGAACCTTATTATAAAAGTATATTTGAAAGTTTCCATTTCCATACGTTTGAATATTTTATATCACTAGAATTCGTTTATATAGTATATGTATAGGAGGCTAAATAATCACTTCGGCGAAATGTTAATAAGTATAATTATTGTGGTTGTTCTAACTCTTAAGTTTTTATTAAAATTTATTTATTGTGTTATTAAATCCCAAAATGTTGATCGTACAGTGTAAGTTACGAAGCTAGGTTGACTAGTAAAGTCTCCAAATCCAATTGAATGCGCCACTAAAAACTTTATTGTAGGTTTTGCAGATTTGGTTCATAAAAAAATTATATTTTAAATTGTCAGTTCAAACAGGTTTTAATTAAATGTTTGCTAATTATTATTATTTTATTATTTTTTTTTTTTTAATGTAAAGTTAAATTAACATTTAAAAATTATTCCACTTCACTTTTAAAAAAAAAAATTGATATACAATCATGTTTGATTGATTGAGGTGATTCACTTTGAAACACCTCTTTGAGCTTATGATTTAATAGGGTTATCATTTTGTGTTTGTTTTTGATTTTTACAAAGAATTAAGGATAATTTTGTTCAATGGTTTGTTCCTACCGAGCTGGAAATTGTCTACGGGAACGTCAAGGCAATGAATAATAGCCAACCTTTCTTATCCCTTATGCATGCCCTTGACGATCCCCTCAGACAAACTTAAAGTAATTTGATTTGTTTAATGATATCATTAATACTTATTTATCACTTGATTAATTACTTATTTAACTCTTGTGCAAATTTAATTATAATTATAATTCCTTTTAGCTTCTATCTAACTCCAGCTTAGAATGCCTGTAAGAGAACGAGAACAGTAATCCCTAACAAAATACCTTTTTTAAAATCAATACATACTATTTTCAGTTATGCTCTGGTATTGGTATGTTTTTAGAAGCGAATTGTGTTGTTACTGATTTCAAGAAATGATCTATCCCACGCTCCAATCAAGCCTGATTCTCATTGAGTAACAACACCTCGACTCGCATTCTTATTTTTCCCAACAAAGCCACAAGAGCTTTTCAAAATAGCATCAATACCAAACCTCAATATTGCTCTAATTGTCAGCGTGACTTGATCAAAAACTCGTATTTCATGTTTTCCTGTCTCGTTTCATAATTGCCGTGACAAAACAATATCAACTCAAGAAGAGAAGTTGAAATGCGGTTATTTCATTACGTTTAAAAATAGATAAGACGAAAAAGTGTTGCCTCATAACTTGAATTAGATTATGAATCATTATGCATTAAAAAAAAATCTTTATAAAAACCAAATGTATAAATTCACTATCTCATTACAATAATAGTTACTAAAATATTTAATTAGTTTTCTTTAAAATTAAAAAGAATAAATAGTTATTTTATCAAATTATTTCTTTAACTTTATTCAATATTTGACAGATAGATCTTAAACCATAGAACGCTTAATTGAATTTTAATATTTCTTTTCCTACCTTGGAAGAAAAAAGTATGCCAATATTCCCAGCGACTATGTTGGCTCTTTAGGCTAATTCAAAGGAACTATGGTTTCTAAATCCCGAGACGCAGCACATGGAATTCTAGTACTTTACTCCTGCGGTTGCGGTACATAAAATGTATTATGTATTATCTCCAAAAGGGAGAAACTAATATATAAAAGTGCATGTTATAACTGGCACACAAATAACCTTTATTATTACTTTTTTAAAGAATGTACTTTCCAAAAAATTGCATAATTATACATTAAATAACAAGTAGAAGGTTGTTATTTTAAATGCAGGTGTGAACAAATCGATCATTGATAAGCTCAACTCACATATGAGAGCTAAAAAGCAACGTCGCCAACCTGATTTCAACTTCTGCATTTCATTAGCCATCCATTCTCTTCCATTTACAAAATAATTAAGCGGGGCAATCCTTCATTTTCTCCTTGGTTTTTATATTTGTTCAGGAAAGATAAGTCTTACTTTTACTCTCTCTAAATTAAATTTAAAACTTAACTTATAAATACATTTTTTCGCTTTGAGTATGTGTGCTGAAAAACAATAGATTATAATCTATTTTTAATAAAATATAAATTTATAATCAAATTGTTTAAATCATAATAATTAACCTGTCTGTTTGGCGCGATATGCACGTGCACGCCTCTCCGTCTATAGCTATTTATCTTTGCTGTAATGCTTCGGGCGCTTCCCGCCCTCAGAAGCGCTTATTAAACTTATTATAGAGCCATTAATTACAATTCGATGCTGACCCAGTACCCAGTCAGAAATATAGTAAATTTACAATACTTTACAATATACTTAGCCTTACCACGCTTTACTATGCTTAATTATGCATTATGATTGTCTTGTCTACACGCTAAACATTTCTTTTCCTAAGCGAAACAAATTTTCCTATTCTTATGAAGAAATTTCAAATACTATCAATCCATTCCCCTAACTAAAGTAAATATCCTATTAACAGCCTTGTTTTGTGAAACGTCTTCAATTTTTTCACAAAGTCAAACTCCGAAGTACGTAGCTGTGGTGTGGACACCTCTGAGCCATCTCAACTCTAACCTGCCTGCTCTAGTGCTATATTGATTGTCGAAAGAACTTCCTGTAGCGTAACCGAATTTGTAGAATCAACTCCTATGATTTCATTCTGCTATTTCGTCTGCTTTAATCCTATTACCAACTGATCTTGAAGGCGTCCAACACTGATCTAATACCTCGTTCAAAAAAAGTAACGCTGCCCACCAAATTTGACTAAGCTTTTCCCTTCCTTTCTAAATTTCTGCGCAAAGTTTTTTCTTTCCGCAAAAATAACTGTCGGTTTTACATAATAGTTGGATTACACCTCCTTTTAACATCGTCAAAATCAGCCTTCTCTTAATTTGAATCCGAGAAGTTCTGCGCCCACTTAGCTCATCAAAAGTTTTCTTTTCAAGGCATCGTATTGCGATCTTTCAAAGCTTTGGGTTTTGGACATCCCATTCCACCTCGAACCTGCGAATGTAGTAGTTACTCCCATGACATTTGGTCGATATTGAGCAAAATGATCAAAAGAAACGTCAATACAATACATTGCTTTGTAATTGCATTTCTTTGAGCGTTGTCTTCCGATTCATTTTTTTCTTCTTCGCCGCATCGCCACTGCAACTTAATCCTCGTCGCCAAATATTATGAATAACTATAATAGTAATGTATTGAATATAGAATTAAACATATATTTATTCACATATTTAGACAAATGCCAACATAACTACAAAAATTCATTTTTTAATTCACCTTGACAACATAACCTTCGTAATATCTTCCTAGCGCGATAAAATAATAATAGGAGGCGGAATACGGGAAATCTGACATCGGTCAAAGACATCAAGCTTTTATATAGGAAAACGAAGTAAAGGAATCCAGAAAATCCTAGGGCGTTCTTCCGGAACAACTGTCGATAGAAATGCGTAGTAGAGTTTTAAGTATAATTAATAATAATAAAGAAAATGTAATGTTTTTTTAAATGATAAATGTTACAGTAGTATAGTAATTATTGGCTCTACTTTAGGCCGTCTTTTTCACTTTATTGATTTATCAGTTATAAGTTAAAATATGTATTAGTTATTTTTCCATCTAAATTAAATACACAATAATAAATTATATTAGTAGTAGCTTTACTTGTATAATTTAAATTGCTAAATTGTTAAGGAACACCAGTCTATAAATTAGGATACATTTTAAATAGTGGTTCCATCTATTCCTTTATTTATTTGTTAATTTTATTTATAAATAAAAAACATTTGATTCCGGACTCATTAAGATTAAAAAAATATCAATTTACAAAATAATTATTATTATAATATCTTAAATGGAACTATAAATCGGTGTTTTTTTATGAATGATTCTAAAGGCTGTTAAATAATTTAAAAACCAATAAATATTTATTATAGCCATCAATGATTATGAATTGTCTCCATTTTTTTAATTCCAAAAATATAAATTTTTTATGATTTTTATTACTTTTTAATTTAATTTTTGTATGCATTTATTTTATGAATTAGTCTCACTCACTATTTTTTTATATGTTATTTAATATTAATTTGAAGAAAATAGTATTTGCACGTATGTGGTTTTGCATACATAATGGTCTGAAGGCAAATTTAGAGTATGTATTAGAATTATTATAAAAATATATTTGCCCTTAGTGACAGTTTAAGGAATACGTCGCGTCAGAGAGGTTACGTAAAGGTGACAAAGGTTGCTGTGACGTCATGCGTCCTCCACAAATTTTTCGTCAGGTTATCCTACCTGGCTCATAATATACCATTGTTTACTAGTGTTCTGTATGCATTTCGTAGTTTTTTCCTCTTTTTATTCTATTATAAGCTTTTTTAACCGTTTTTAACCTTATCATATATTAGTATCATTATTAATAAGTCAACAAATACATTATCGATGATAAAACAAATAATTCTCCAAATAACTCATATAAGATGTAAAATAACTTACTTACGGATGTGCTCTTTTTACTCTATTAAAAGCTTTTTTTAACTGTTTTTAACCTTATCATATATTAGTAACATTATTAATAAGCCAACAAATGTATACATTATAGGTAATAAAACAAATAATTCTCACAAATAACAAATAACTCAATTAAAATGTAAAATAACTTACTTATAGATGTGCTCTTTTTACTCAATTAAAAGCTTTTTCAACTGTTTTTAACCTTATCACATATCAGTAACATCATTAATAAGCCAATAAATGTATACACTATAGATGATAAAACACATAATTGATTAAAAAATAATAATAAAGTAAAATAGCACTGATAAACCCAGTCGTACATTCAATATTGTGAGCCAGCTAACCTAACAACACACACTATTTTACGTAAGTGACATCACTCTCCCCCGGTGTATTAAACGACAGATTTCAAATCAATGTACTACATTTGTCCGCTAGGATCGCTTACCTCTTGCCTCGGGAATGACGTGATAGCTCCCTTGTTATTCCACTCATTATCGTCACCTCCCCTTTCACCCCCCGGCCTAACCCCTCTTCTCGGGTACTTTCGAGGTACTCTCTCTTACACACAGTTTAGTATATATCACTCTCACTGAACTTGTTAGTTTACAAAACTTTTTGGGTCTTTTCTGTTAGCCCCCCCCCCCACGCTTTCCGAGCGCTTTTTCGCGTATGCAAGGTTGCACCCTTTAACTTTTATGGGTCATTCCGTTATTCCACAACTGTCTAGTGTACAATT